>JBBMEG010000009.1:10986633-10998298 GCA_037832605.1 Cyclanthera cordifolia | reverse complement strand
TATTTTTTGCTTGTATTGCTCGTCATCTATTTTTTTAGATTAATGTCATTAAAATTCTTTCATTGTATTAGAGATTCTTCATTCTCTTTATATCAATACTTCATAAAAAGTGTCATCAAAAGAAGTTCGAAAAGATTTTTGTACCACCATTTTTTTCATTTTCTTAACTTCATTATTATGAAGTGTCATTAAAATTTTTTTGACGACCGACAATATTAATCACATATCTATATATATATATATAATAGTATCATTAAAAAAAAATATATATATATTTTACTTTTCGTATATATATATAAAAAAAACCTCAATTAAATGGCAACAATTAGTTAAGATTGGGATGAGATAATTAGGAAAGAGTATTTTTAAAGATTAATTAGTAATAAATGGTATTTAAATGATAGAAAATGAGTTAGCTATTGATATTTAATTAGTTGAATTGGGCAGTGCCACCACTATTGAGATATGGGAAATATTGTGGGCTGATGTACAGCGGCTGCCCTGGTGAACGCCCCTGCGATGGCTTAGATGCTTGCTGTATGAAGCATGATGACTGTGTTGCTGCCAAAAACAGTCAGCTCTCTCTCTCTCTCTCTCTCTCTAACTCTTTTAATTATTTCATTTTCTCTCCATATTCAATTCAATATAAATGTTATTAATAATCCCACCATCATACTCTAAACCCACTTTGATTATGATATTTATTAGCTAGTGTAGTGAGAAATATTAGGGGTGCGATTCGATTGACTAAATTAAGGGCTTAACCGACTGGTCGGCTTGGTTTTATTAACCGACTAAACTGACCGGTCAATTTGATTTTGTTTTCAAGGAAATCGATAGGACCCGTACGATGTTAATTTTCATCGAAAATCAACACCGACCGACCAACTGATGAACACACTTAAGAAACATTCATTAATCCTGCGTTTATATTTAAGAAAAAAAAAATCTTTTTATTTTATACGCCTTTAAATTTTAAATACATATGTACAAAGTTAAAATTAAAATGGTGACTAAAATGATAATTGAATAAAATTTAAATTCAAAATAGATTAATGATGTATTATTATTTTTACATAATTTAATCTTTGATTTAGACTAAATAATTTGTATTGTTTGGTTCCATCAATAATTCTGAAGTTAGGTGGTTTGGTGAGATGGCTTGAATTGTCTCTTTGTTTTGTTTGAGTGAACCAATAAACCTCACATGCAAGGTGGCTAAGATGGTCTTTATATAGCTTACTTTTTTTTTTAAAATTAAATGGAATTTATTTATTAGAAGAAAACACCTAATAACCAAACTACAATTTTCTTATTACCTAAGTTATTAAGGCACTTAGTTTAGATAAGCCAGCCGGGTTGAGATGGGAAGGAAACTGTTAGCAAGTCTGTGTTTAGTGTGGTGAGTTAGGATCGGAAGTGTTAGTAAGTTGGTGTTCAGGGGTGGATTGAGATGTGTTAAAAGTTGATGTGATGAGATGAAATTGTTTTTTTTATAAAAAATTAAGATAATTTATATAATATTTCATAAAATATAATTTTCAAGTTAAAAAAAAAAATATTTTAGTTTATTAAATACATTTTTTTTCCTAATATACAAAATAACATATTGAAAGTTTATTTATATTTTATTATTATTTATGAAATTTAAAATTTGTTATAGTTAGATGATCAAAACAATTACAAGTATTTTTAAAGGACGCGATATAAAGAATGATTTCCTTTTTCAAATTCATTAACTATAGTTTGAAAATAAATATAAAAATAGAATAATTTTTTTTTTATTATCAAATGAAGTAAAATAATTGATGAAACAAACAATAATAAAAAAGATCAAATACATATTTATAATAATACACATATATAAATAATTACAAATATTATTTAAATAACAAGATATATTGAAAGAAAAAAAAATATAAATATTGAAAGTAAAGTAAATACACATAAATAAAATATACATAGTCTATAAATAAATAGGTTAAATAAACCAGTTGGTTAACAATATTTCATTCATTTTAAAAGTCCAAGTCATAAGTTGTTCAAACTTCATAATTAAGCGTGTTTAACTTGAAAAAGTCGTAGGTTATGTGTGACTTTTTTAGTTCTTTCCTAAGAAGATGTGAGCGAAGACAAAATATCATGAAATGATCCATATTGGTCTGTTCTTACAAGTACTTAAAGCTTGTAAGTAATGTGACCATATCGTAAGGGATGTATGAAAAATGTCGATGCCTATAAGGGCCAAGTCCGAATTTCAAATCCTAGTCCAGATCCTTGACCCACAAGCTTTACAGAATAATTAAACTCTAACCTAACATTTCTTACGATAAACGTGAATAATATTCGCCACGTTTACAAAATAGGTGGATTGCTTTTCTTATTATCCATTATTTTTTGAGATGAAACATATCATATTATTGTAAGATATTCTCATTTTTTGATCAAACGTGAGATCCTAAACGAAAGCGGTGAAGAATTGTGTACGTAAAAATGGTGGGGGTGTGTTTGTTTTTGTAGATGACTATCTAAGCTCAGAATGCAGCCAAAGCTTCTTGAAATGCATGGAGAATTTCAAGAAATCAAAATCAGCTTCTTTCAAAGGCAACAAATGTGAAGTTGATGAAGTCATTGAGGTCATTTCCTTTGTCATGGAAGCTGCCCTTATTGCTGGCAGAGTTTTTCACAAGCCCTAGCATTTTTATTTTTATTTCTTTTTCTTTTTCTTTTTCTTTTTTCTTTTTTCTCTAATCCATATTTATTTTCAATATTAATTAGTTGTTTAAATTTGGCATACAACAATACAAATGCCCACTTTCTTTTATGCTTTTGGTTGTTTTTTTTTTTAAATATTGCATTTTCAAATGTTTGGTTTTTATTTTATTTTTTATTTCTATTTTCATTTAATTAATTTGAATGTTTATGGTTGCTTGATTTGTCATGTATGAATCTTAGGTGAATGTATGTTTGCCTCTATTAAGAAGAAGAATGGACAAGATTTAATTTGTTAACAACTTTTAATCCTAATTCTTATGGATTGTTCTTAATTAATGAATGTAAATGTATTGGATTTGTCATTTAGTTTAAGGTAATCAGAAGAAGGTGACGTAAAATGTCTTCCCTTCTCCTCATCAATAAGATCGAACTATATCCATTCACATTACTCAACTTCCAGTTTAAAAACAATACTACATCATCATCTTCTCTCTTTATCAAATGGTACGAGGGTGGAGATTCAGACTAGTTTTTAGGTTTATGAGAGTTTCAGGTTGAAGAATGTGAAAGAAATTTGCTACGATGAAAGAGGATTGAGGATGACGTGATGTTTTTGACTTCAATCATTATTTTTAAATATTCAAAATAAATATCATTCTCAATACTTTTAAAATTTCAATCCACCGAATTAAGATTTTTTAGGTAATAAATTGGGATATTAAGATCCATAAAATGCTTTTTAGATAATAAATTAAGATATTAGGGGGCGTTTGTTTGGAAAATTGTGGAGCGTTTATTTTGAGTGTTTATAATAAAAAAAATTGTAATAATAACTTGTTTGTATAAGCTTTTTAAACAGTGGTTATAAAAATTCATTTATAAAATTTACTTAAAAACACAAAACAAACAGTCCGTCTAAATAATAATATTATAAATATTTTTTAAAGTTGAATTAAATTAAAATCTTTTAAAATTAGAAAAAACCAAATTGAATTTAATAAAGCTACTATTTTTATATCAATTTAATATAACTACAACAACTCATGACTAGTAACAAATTGGAAAAATTTCACATCTTTTGAAGGGACAAAAACAATTATACTTCAACAAATCAAAGAAGATTTTCCAAAAAAAAAAAAGAAAAAAAAAACTTATTAAAGAAAATTCAAATCTTTAGTGACAATCATTATCAAATATGATTCTCAAGAACAACTTGTTCATCTTCTCCATGTAATTATTTGTTTGCCATTATTCCAAAGACAATCTCATAACAAACCAGTAGCGTAACGCTAAACAATTCCATCATTTTCATTTCAATTTTCGACTGGGATCAGCTTCACTCAGTTCCATCTTCATTGTTAAACCACCGCAAGTTCT
This sequence comes from Cyclanthera cordifolia, assembly GCA_037832605.1. Lineage (NCBI taxonomy): Eukaryota > Viridiplantae > Streptophyta > Magnoliopsida > Cucurbitales > Cucurbitaceae > Cyclanthera > Cyclanthera cordifolia. Next base: position 10,994,206 of record JBBMEG010000009.1, on the reverse strand, counting down.
TCCAATTTTCAATCCTCCATGTCGGCTGATGATTCCGACGGTATTCGTAAGTTTTTGAACTGTATTACTATGGTTATTAGCTATTTTCTGTAAATCTTGCCGGTGATGGGAAATTTGGTGTTGATTTGTAGGCGATCGGCTTCGAGAGCATTTACTAATGGTGAACGTGGAAACTAATAACGGAGTAGTAGATGATCGAGTGAAAATTCGGATTCGTAATTTGACGAAGTTTTTAGACGGAAAAGAGAATCTGATTCTGAGAGGAATCAGTGTTTGATATACCAAAGGGAAGATCGTCGGAATTATAGGTCCGAGCGGTGGCGGAAAATTCATGACGCTTAGGGCTCTGGATCGGCTATGGGAACCGCCGGCGGAGACGGTGTTTTTGGACGGCCACGATACCGTCGATCTCTACTCTGCTGAAGGTGTTGTTGCTACACAAGCCCACAAGTGCATTGGACCTGTTCTCAACGGTGAACATCGAAGATGTGTTGTTGAAGCTGAAAAAGAAGTGGGGTTTACCAATGGTAATGGTTTCCCTTAGCATCAAACAGATCCAGCAAATAGCAGACGTAGTCTGCCTGCTCGTCAACGGCGAGATCGTCGAAATCGTCACCCTGACAAGCTCTCCAAAGCCAAGCACCCTTTGGCACTTGAGTTCTTCAAACAAAGCTCTTGAAACAATACTACATTGTTCTTTGTTTTGTCCTATGTTTTTCATTTCTTAGAAGCCGAATAATAAACATGTTCCGTTAGTGTGGACCTCGACGTCTTCTCATAAGTATTAGATTCATGATAGTGATTCTCACTATCTCAGTTCTCAAACTTCGATTCTCAAGTTTTTTGAGACTTAGATTTAAGAAAAGAAGGGTGACATTGTTTAGCAACGGATCCAAATGTGGGATCTCTACTCTGCTGAAGGTGTTGTTGCTAGACAAGTCCACAAGCACATTGGTCCCAATCTCGACAGAGAACATCGAACACTGTGTTAGTGGAGGCGTCGCTGAAGAAGAAGTGTGGAGTAACAACCGTAATGGTTTCCGAGACGTAGTTTGCCTGCTAGTTGATGGTGAGATCGATGAAATCCTCTTAACGACAAGCTCTTCGTAGCTAAGCACCCTATGGCACTCAAGTTTCTCTAACTTAGCTCTTGAAACAGCATTACATTGTTCTTGTTGTGTCCTATGTTTGTAGACTCTTAAAAGCCGAGTAATTATCGATGTTCATTAGTGTTAAGCGTGAACTCTTCGACCTACTCTCTCGTAACTGTTAGATGCATGATTATGGATTCTCATTACCTCGGTTCTCGATCTTCAATTCTGCAGTTTGATATTGAGATTATTATGAAGAAAATTTGGTGAAATAGTGAAAATGGTAGGAAGAAAAAGACAGAGCTAGAGGCTTAAGTTTGGTGGGCTTGAGAGTGGCGTCGGCAAACTGAACCAACAGGGGCGTTGGGGGACCGATCCAATGGTCTGCTCTGGTGCACGCAGGCTCCCAACATCTGTCACGTGCTTAGTTAACTCTCGGGCCCACATTCGCTTATGCCACGTCACCATCCCTTCTCTCTACCGTGCATGTTTGTTTGTTTTTTTTAAATAAAGAAAAGGGGAAAAAGATATTGGCATGTTTGGATTGAGCATCTGAGAGTAGTATATATCAAATACTTCAAAAAAAAAAAAAAAAAAAACATTTAAACAAATTTTGTTAAAATCTTAAAATACTTCAAAAATTACATTTAATCATTATTTCTAAATATTAAAAATAAATTCTCATTCTAAATATCAATTCTAAAACTTTTAAAATCATAATCCAAACATCTCATTTGAGTTTTGAATATAATTTAGTTCGAGACAAATCATAATTTAGTATAGGCAGTATTTGGTAGGGAGAGAAATATTCATCAGTTGGTCGATGGAATTATCATCTTATCGATCACAATTTATTTTTACTTTTCTTTTCTATCCATTACCTAAGAGGGCGTTTGTTTGTAAAATTGTGGAGTGTTTATTTTGAATGTTTAAGAATGAGGAGTTATTTTGAGTGATTGCAAAGAAAAAATTGTAATAATAATTCATTTATATAAGGTTTTAAAGAGTGATTATAAAATCTCATTTATAAAATCTTCCTAAACACCCAAACAAACATCTCCTAAACATGTTTCAAATTTATAATTTCCTCACAAATTAATATAAATTAATAAAGTAAACAGCTTTTGGCCTGTTTTGTTTTTTCATGATCTTCTCCAAATCAAATCCATGCTGAAGTCTGAATCTTTCTTCACCCCAAAAATAAAAATAAACAATAAAAACAATTTTTTTAGTCTAATATAAAACAAAAGACAATAATTAAAATAAAAAATTCCCATTTGCTCCCCCATTCCATTCTCCTTCTAACTCATTCCTCTGTTTGATTCAGACATGGGCTCCCTTCCCAATTCCTTCTCCCTCTTCTCTCTCATTTTCCTCTTCGTCGTCGTCACCCCGGCAGCCACCACCACCGCTGGCGCCGACCGAATTCCCGGGCATCTCCTTCCCCACCCATTTCTTTATCGTTTCAAGGCCATACAGGAAACTGTTTACGTCGCTTCTCCATCTCCACCGCCGCCGCTGCCGTCAGCTCCTCCGCCGGAAGAGAAGCCCATCTACTCTCCATTCCGACCAAGCATGGCGGTGGTGATCGGTGTTCTAACCACCACTTTCTCCATCACGTTTCTTCTCCTTCTCTACGCCAAACACTGCAAGCGTGGGAATCCGGTGGTGGTCGGATTCTCGAGAAACCCCAGTTCCATGATCGGTGTTCCAAGCTTCTCCACGAGGAAAAACTCCGGCATTGACCAGGCAGTGATCGAATCGCTGCCGATTTTCCGATTCGGATCGTTGAGCGGCCAAAAGGAAGGTCTCGAATGCGCCGTTTGCCTCAACAAATTCGAGCCGCCGGAGATTCTCAGACTCTTGCCGAAATGTAAGCACGCTTTCCATGTCGAATGCGTCGATACTTGGCTTGACGCTCACTCCACTTGCCCTCTCTGCCGCTACAGAGTTCACCCAGAGGATGTATTGTTACTAGAAGACGTGAATTTATTTCTCCATCCACCGCCGTTGCCGCCGCCGACGGCGGATGTAGAACAGGGGAGGAAAAGTGCCAAGGCTGGATCCGTGAGAAGTGCCGGGAGAATCTCCGGCAGACACTCGTCGGTGGGGGAGAAGAGAACCGGCGAATCCAGTCACCGGGATATTCCGGCAATGTTGAGACGGTCCCTTGACAGTAAGAGAAGCGAAGCGGCGGCAGTCGGGTGCTTCGATCGGCACCGGAAAGATGGGTTGCTATTGGGGGTAGAGAAAAATAATCAGAATCAGAATCAGAACAGAGTGGAGCACCGGATCATAGTATCGCCGGTGGCGCCGGTGGTGATGCAGAGATGGAGCGATGTACAGTCGTCGGATCTGCTGTATCTACGGTCAGAAATGATACTATCTGACAGCCGCAGGTATTCGGTAGCTTCATTACCACCGGAATTAAAGAGACAGCGACGGATGGGGAAGCAGGCCGGAAAAGGGACCGGGTTTATTATGGCAGAAGTGTAATAAATAACGGTGTCAGATTCAGAATTCACGGACCCAACAAGCTTCTAGAACAGAGCAACCACCCAAAATTAAAACAGAGCAACCCCGAATAAGAAACAGAGTGACCGACGGCGGTGGCGGTGGCGGCGGCGGTGGGGAGAAGAGACAAAGGGAGAAACAGGGGAGGGGAAAGTGGATCTTGAAAGGGAAATGAAGAGCAAGGGAATTAATGGGGGTGAGAAGGGGAATTTAAAATTTTGATTATTTATGTTATAATTTAAAAATTGTTTTTTGTTTTTTAAAATTTGGGTAGGAAAATAGTGTAGGAATAACGAACCTAGCCATTTTTTCATTTTAATTTTGTTACATACCATCTTGTCCTAAGTTCCAGCTTTTGCTCTATGATTTCTGCTATGCGAAATGATAGCATTGTTTTTGTTTTTGTTTGAATGCACTCATTTTTTCTTTTAATATTGTCAATGAGAGTGGAAAAAAATTATTTTATAAATTAAATATTAAAGATTAATTATTTGTGTGGCATCTATAGTGGCACATATGCAAATTATGCATCCATGTAAATAAAATTTGTTCTTATTGTCATGGAGTGCTTAGCCATTAGAATATGTTTAGATATGAAATCGTAGACTAGATATTTTGAGTGATTGTAAATGAGAGATTATATTGAATGATTAGAAATTTAAATTTTAATAATAATTCGTTGGAATGTGATTATTTGTAGAAGAGTTGCACTTAATATAACTCGTTAAGATGATGATTTTTGTGGAGAGATTGTAGATAATGACTCGTTTGGATATGGTTAGATATTAGTGGTTATTTTGAGGGATTAAAATGAGTGATTAGAAAAGAGAGCTCGATTACATTAGCTCGTTTAGATATGCTTGTTTGAAGAGGGATTGTAATAACACGTTTGTAATCCCTCATTAATAACGCGAAACAAACACTCTTTAAAGAAAACTTCGAGTCTTTGCTCAAGGTGAGTTTATCTTGTATTATGCTGATTTTAGTGAAATCAAATGGGTTAATAGTAATATACAAAGTTTTCAATTTTTTTTTTGATTTGGTTGGTGATATTGTTGGGAGAGTTACCCTATACGGGATCGTTCACATTTGTATGCATTATGTTATCTATTTTATGCATAAATTATTATGCATTTATTTTTGGACATCACCTTAAAACCTTATATTAAGATTTGTCATTCCATTTAAACTCATGATTTTTCCTCAATCTATTTCACGCGAGACAATTCTATTGGTCCTTGTTTTTGGGTTAGAGTAAATCTCCTCTGCACATATATTTGCAGGGAACTTTACATTTTGTCTGGTGCCACAAAAATGTATTTTCTAAAAAAATATATTAAAAAGTTGGTGAATTTTCGAGGAACCTAATGTCACATAGTCAAAATGTAGAGTTCCTATGTATATACATGTAATAAAGAGTTTTATTCTTTGAGCATGTTTAGTGCATAATTCATGGTACTATAGACGACGAGTTATTATAAATGATGTTTTATTATAAATGCCGAATTATAATAGACGATGTTTGAAATACATATTATTATAACATAGTTATAAAACACGAATAGAAGTTATTATAACAGAGATTATAAATTTTTTTCTTACCAATTTTTTTAATAACATGGATTTAGATTAAAAAGTTTACTGTTAATTAATAAAGTAATTTTGATAAACATTAGAATTTGATATTTTTGAATAAATATTGAAACATTTATTTAAATAATACTAATTTTTCATTTTGAAAGAACTTTATCTAATTTAAATCACTAGCTTAAGCATGAGTGTTTGACATAACACATCACATTGACATGAACTTTTCCTTGCAAGCCCTATATTAGCCTTCTAACTACCAACCAAATATACTTGTCATTCAAAATCTTGCATGATTAGAGATGGGTTTTTTTTTTTTTTTTTTTTTTTTTTTTTTTTTTCAATTTCATTTTATTGTTATTATGATTAGTTTGATCAATTTAATAATTATAATATAGAAAATCAAATTATCAATCATTGGAAATGATATAGTTAAATTGCACATATTTAAGAAAGGTAATACAGCACATGTGCAATTGTTGTTGTTGTTTTTTTTTTTTTTTTTGCTAATGAATTTCGCATTGATTTTTTTTTTTTTTTAATCTTTCTCTCAATCATAATTTCCCTTCCTTTTTCAAGCTTCTGAAATTTTCTCAAAGTTCAAGTTTGGATTTTTATTTTTAAAAAGAAAGAAATAAAGAAGGATAGAGAGAGATTTTGACAGAACGATGAAGGGAAACAGAAAGAAAGTGATGGGAAGAAAAAAAAAAAAAGGATTCTCACAAAATTATAATTAATGATAAATGTTACATTACTTTGGTGTCTAATTAAGACCAGGGGTGAAAGAAAAAATCGAAAATCGGTGAAATTGAATCGAACCAAATCGATCTATTGGTCGATTGGTTCGATTTTTTCGAACAATATTTGCATTTGGTTTGATATTTCAGAAAATCGAATTATGTTGGTTCAGTTTCGATTCTTGATGAAAGAACCAATATAAAATCGAATTGGACTGAATATATAAATATAAGTAAAAAAAATGGTAGTTAAATTTGATTAAAAAATCAATTTAAATGTAAAATATGAAGTTAAATCATTGTAAATATTGTGATATTATGAAAAAATATTGTCATTTTGTTAGTATAATGAAAGTCTTTAAAATAAAATTCAAATTGAGAACGTGACAAAAAATTTGAAAAATAAGCTAAAATTTTTATTGAAATCAAAACTGAAAATCGAATCAAAATCGAACGGATCCAATGAGTTTTTTTCTTCATTGGCCATAAATTTGGACTTAGTTTTTGAAAACCTGAGGATATTGGTTCAGTTATCGGTTTCAAACTGACAAAAACCAAACTGAGATCACCCCTAATTAAGACCTCGAGGGTTTTTTTTTTTTTTTTTGGTAAAAAATAGTGAAATTGAGAGGTTCATAGTAGTTAGAGATGGATGTTAGTATTAGTTGAGTAATTAATTATTTATTTGATAATTGTGAGCAATATATTTGATGTGAAATTTGATGCAGGTGGTTTGATAAAAGATTTGATAAAAGGTTGTTTACTATTAAATACAAACGAGTGATTTTTGACAACTTCTACAAAAAACAAACATAACCTTGAAGTGTTATTCCACATAAGATTGAGGGGATTATTTATTTATTATTTTTTAAATTTAATGGTTTAATTTCGAACCATTAACTTCATTTTAAAATAGGACAAAATTAACATTTCTTCCAACAATTAAATTGTCACGTAGTTTTTTGTTTCTAATATATACAGGAAGACATGATTTCTAATCTTGAAATTGTTAGTACAAGATGTCGTTCATCTTGACATCTTTAACATTGAAATCATTAGTACAAGATAATGACTGAACTATACGCATTTTGAAATTAAGTTCAAATTAATATAAAATAATTACTTAAGAAAATTAAGATTGTTCATTGTAAAAATTAACAATTTCTTTAAATTTGTTCTTAATTTAGATGGATTTGATTTTCTTTTTTTTTTCTCTTCTTCCAAAAATCCATAATTTCTTAATTATTAATTTAAATATCAAATAAACATAGGTGTACTATGTAGTAGGTAAAAAGTAATAAAATCACGTCAGCACAATTTAAAGTGATAACATTCAATACTTACACCTCTTGATATTACGAAAAATACATTTTTAATTCAGTTTTTTTTTTTTTTTTTTTTTTTAAATTTAATATTTTTTTTGTTGTAAAAAGCCACAAGACCTATTTTATGTTTTCATTTTCCTTTTATTTTTCTAATTGTTTAAAAAGAGAAATATATTTGAATTAATCACCATTTATTTCAATTTTCTTTTCAATAGCTTCATCTTTGATATTAGACATGCATGATAAGTTGAGGGTGTATAACCTAATACCTAAAAAGTTGCAATAAATATTATTGAATTTAAAATTCTTCTTTTATATA
>JBBMEG010000009.1:10974770-10986533 GCA_037832605.1 Cyclanthera cordifolia | reverse complement strand
AGTTTTATATGCATATGATTTAAAAATAAAAGATGTGATGTTTGGTTCTTCAACTATGATTTTTAGACCTTAATTAAATTCGTTCTAATCACAATGACTAATTACAAAAATAGAATATTCAAGATAAAAATGCTAGTAAAAGAACATAGTAAAAGAAAATAACTGATCAAAGGTCCCCAATGTGGTGGCACAGTTGGTTGAAAACTTTGGCCAGAGAGGTGTGCTCTTTTTTTTTTCAATTAATTACTTATCTCACAATTTCATCATTGAAAACAAAAATAACTAACTTCTATGTATTTTATTCACCAACGATTACGAACAACAAACTATTTTTAAGATTCTATCAAACTTTAGGGACTAAATTCTAATTTTTCAAACCATAGGGATTAAATTGTAGATGTTTTTTCCAAATCATAGGGACTAAAGTATAGATTTTGAAACCATAAACACTAAATTCTGGCTTTCATGAACTCATATGGCTCAAAAAAAAAACCTTAAAATTAGTTTTTATTTATTAAGAAAATTTGTTAAATTTCTATATATAAAAAAAAAAACTATATTTTCCTATAAATATTAGAAATATGTTTATAATTTGTTTACCTTTATTTTTTTTCAATGCATTATTTTAAGTTGTATTAAAATTATTATATCAATAACTATTCAGTTATATTTTAGCAATTAAATTCCAACTGACATAGTGATAATATCTATAATATTTGCATTCCAGTCAATCAAACCCCTTTGTATTTAAGAAGAAGAAAAAAAAGGGGTTAAATTCCTTAATATCTATTTAGGTTATTATAGGCATAATAAAAATTGAGGGATAATTAGGATAATCCTCAAAAATTCCCTGCTCAAAATTTATCATATTTTTAACTTTTAAGTTTGTTTTCAACCAAACATTATAATTATAAATTATAGTCATTAATTTATTTTATACCAACATTACAATTGCATTTAAATCATAGGAAATAAGGGTATCTGATCTCTCACTTTTAAGGGTGTTTTTTTTTTTTATCGAAAGAGTTAGTGACACGTTTATTTTATTGTTTAGTGGTAACTCAATTCAACATTACGTCACGGGTTCGATTCTAGAAATCAATATTTGGCTAAAAAGGGATTTTTTCCACCAAAGCTTAGAGGTGATGATCGAGTTGTAGTTGATCCTTACTCCACCCTATCAAAAATCTTCGTCACTCCGCACCTATCGGCTTCATTTTTCTCCCTTGGTTTGATGACATCAGCTTATTCAATCTTGAGACCCCGACATGTGAACATTAAAATCACCCTAACCAACCCAACGATAGGGGAGAACGAGTGTCATGGCTCGTATTTTCATAAAGATCCTCCATGTATGATTTTCTAACTGTCTCTCTAAGTCGGTTTAGTTTATTTTACGTGTTGAATCCTATAGGCATTTTTGTTAATTTACCACTATGGGTTTATTCGTAAATATAAAGAGTTTGTAAGTGCTTTATAATTTGAGGATCTTCTAGTCTAGTTTATAAATAAAAGAATTGGTCTTGTACTGACCTTTAGGGATTTCTTTCATATAGTTCATTTTTAGGTTTTAATATAAAGAATGCGAGAGGAGACTTAGAGTTGTCCATCACCTAGCCTAGTGTAACCGTCGCACTTCAAAGGTAGTAGAGTGACGACTTTGCAGAAATTGTTGTAACCCGACGAACAAGTCAGCCAAACAAAAATGCAAACAGGTGGCATATCTAGTGCAATCTCTTTCACGGACTTCATGAAAATGTTTTCGAAAAAGAAAAAAAAAAAAAGAGAAGGTTTTGGAAATACATTTTGTCTTTGGAAGTGTATATGACAAGATACAATAAGAAGCACTTCAACTATATTACATTCATCATATAACTTGGTAGGAGGGAAGCTTACAAACTCTGGTTCAAATAAGCACACTCAAACGAGTTAATACAATCACTCGAAATAATCTCATAACTAATCACACAAAATTAACCATTCACTTCTAAGCAGTCATTTTTAATTACATCCAAACAAACTATTATCTATAATCATTCTACAAAAACTATCATCCAAACACGCTATTAACTTCAATTCCTCCATACATAATTACATCCAAATGAATTATTACTAAAATATAAGTTTCTAATCAATCAAAATAACCATTTATTTAAAAACATTCAAACAAATAATCTAAAATTCCATATCCAAAAACCATTCTCAGATGAGTCCTGTCACTGAACATTACAATATCACTAAGAGAAAAGCATGAAATTTGAAAATTTAAATTTCCAGATCTGAACAGATCACATTCATAGAAAGAAAACAAAAGGAAGTCATGTCAAGATGCCTAGACTAATGACAGTTACATAAATCAGCTGATTAATTCACATTACCAATTCCCAATCAAATCATTTGTCACACAGTGTAGCCATTTGTGATGTTAATCATCCAACAATCAATCATGTTCAATCAAAAGCTGTGAAATGCACAGCCTCTTTCACTTTCATTACATTTATTACATACACACCACCACCAGAATGCCGACCTGCTGAAGCTAAATTCTCCAATGGCTTCATATTCCTTTGTTATGTTCAACTTTACCAGCTTTACAAACTGGGCACATAAATCTCACATATAACAACAACAAAAATTTTAAATAGTTTTGACTATAAAATTTGGAATGAGTTGAAAAGGACCAATAACTCTTGCTACAAATGTACTGGAAAATAACAAGTAAATAACCCCCTTATCATACGGAAATCCAAATATATCATCAGTGTTTGGATAGAGGGCTTTAGAGAAGAGAGATAGTGGTTAGGAAAACTTTGAAGTGGTTTGGAAAAGATAAGATCTTGCTTGGTATGAAAAGTTATGAGTGGTGTTGGCAGAAAACTCTTAAGTTGAGAGGTTATAAAGGAATGTTGCAGAAATTTTTTAATTGAATTGCCAGGTTACAAATGATTGTGACAGAAAATTTTTGTTTGGATTGAGAGGTTATAAGTGGTTGAAGTAAAAGTGAAATGGCACCTTGGGATTTATGAATGGTGTATGGGGGGTTGGAGTTGCTTCGGTCAATCTTTCCAAACGACCTAAAGGCATGTTTTGCTATAGTGAGAATGGAAAGAAAAAAAAAAGAAATGAAAGTAAGAGTGAAAATATGGTTTTTTTTAATCATGTAAAGAAAATGCAGTCTTTTCATTCTAGAAAAGGACATCTAGCATCTATTACCCTGAAACTGACAGGATAAGAGACAGTAAAGAGAGAGAGAGAGAGAGAGTCAAAGGGTAAATAGAACCAAATGGGAGTCCTTAATAAGGACAAAACAGGGATGAACAATTAGGTCATGAGAGGTTCTGTTTGGCATGAAACAAACACGTGAAATTTTAACCAGTTAAGTCGGCCAAAAGAGTGTAAATGGCTTAAAGACAGAGGCAGTTACCTGGATTTCTGGTTGGTATTGAGTCTATTTCATTTTGAATTAGCAACAAAATCACAAGCATGGGGCTAGTCCTTGTCTACCCCCCCTTCTGCCATGGACCAATAATTGATCATCTCTCTCTCTAACACACCAAAAGAAAAAACTCCTCCTATATATTTGCAGCAAACCCATCTCTCTTCATCCCAAGATAACCTAAATCTTCATTTTATTTTAGCAGATAAAAGTCAGAAAATGAAATCCTCACATTTTATTTTCTTTTGCCTTCTCTTCACTGCCTTCTTCTATCTTCTTTCATTGGATCTTTTACATTCTTCCCCTCAACATTTTGCCTCTGAACAAAGACCTGCAAGAAAGTACCTTGGTACATCATTTTTCAATCCCAAATCTGAATACCACAGATTCAAGGTATGCTAAATAAATAGTAGCTTTTGTTACCTTTTCTTTTAAGCCCTTCAAGTTACTATTGCCATGGATTCCACAAGTCTTACCATGTACCTTCTGATATTCCCTTATTTGTGAATATGGATATTCCAAAAATGCAGGTTCGTGAAGAAGAGTTCAATAGTCAGTCTGCAGAGGAAATTTCCTCCAGCACATCTCAATTCAAAGCAAGTATCGACAGTGTGGGTGAATTTGTCTACCACACTGACTATCACGGGGTGACAACGCATCCAAATCCAACGCCCAAACATCCATAGCCATGGGCTGTATAACAACTTTTAAGAATGACATGAACTACATACATGTACTGCACTACAATTAGATACCTTTTTTCTGTACAATCTCTATCAAACGTTCTTTTCTTTTCATGCTACAATTATATACAAGGTACACAACCTTGCCCAAAATTAGCACAGAGTAATAAGCTCTTTCGCATCTTAAATTTTCAAATATCAGAGAATCATTGCTTGCAGATAAGTTGACATAAGCATGCAACTGGCAAAAATATATGTGAATCTGAATTATTTGAAATAGGAACTGAAGTAGAGAAAGAACCAGACACATTAGATCACTCGAAGTTCAATGCAAAGAAATCATTCCCGCCGTATATTGACTTCTGACCTTTCTATACCTCTCGAGCAACTTTTTATAGCAATCCACAACATTTTCAAATTGCACTTCACTACAAAATCTTGACTTTACCTCCACAAATATAGTTTCAACCTGCTCTCTATTATGAACACAAGCCGATATTAGATTTCCGATTCCAATTGAAGGCAAAGTCCACTTATCTTCTTTGATGCTTTCTCTTCCATCTTGGTTAAGAAGCCTTAGCCATCTCATCCGATGAAAGGCGTCGTCGTCTTTTTCAACTGAAATCTTTATACTAGCAAGCACTTCCGAGAATTTTGATTCTCTATTAATTTTATCCATCAATCTACTGAAAATAGTCTTCTGGTTCAGGTCATGCCCCTTATTATTGGTATCTGAAAACGAGAAGTTTGCTAATACCAAGCAAGCCTTTCGAAAGTTTAGATCAGAAACACTAGTTAACCAAATTGCGAAGTGCAACAGTTCTATGGATAGAGTCCTAAATGAAGTATCATATTGCTTTGTGTTATCATTCGCATTCCAACAATAGAGAGCAGTATGAACAAATCCTTCCCACCTGAAGTAAGACAAAAAAAAATTCAGAACAAAGAAAACGAACGAAAAATCAGATAAGATCCTTGAGAATGTCAAATTTCAAGAAAACTTTATCCAAGTTGCAATATATACACTTCAAACAATGAGCTAAATATAGAGTGGTGATATACTATAATTCATTGAAGCGATGTTCATAAAGCAGTCTTAAAATTCACCTTACTCCATGCAAGATTTAGCCAGCTACAGTTCAAGAAATTTGTCAAAAACCCATTAAAATATTTGGCATAAAACTGTAGAGACAATAAAAACAATGTACAATGCACTTGAATGAGAACTCAACTACCATATATCTTTTCACGAACCCTGGCTATGTAATAATTACAACTACTTTTATGCTTTTACAAGGACCGATTAGCTTTGACATACACAAAATCAAAAAATAGCTCAAACATAAACAATTGTAATAATATACTATCTTCACTAAAAATTATCCTAATTATCCGAATTTAACGATAGGTTCTCACTATAAGACACTTCTACGAACACAATAGCTGTCTGATTAACTCCCTGGGGTCCACATGTTCAAAGTCCAATTTTAGAAAAAAGGGGAATCCAACATGCATTATGGGCATTTGTACACAAATAACCATCATCATAGCTTGGAACGTTTGCTTTTCCAGAAGCATTGGGTCCAAAAAGTGGCTTGTGTCCCATGGAAACATCACAAGGTTCCATACTTTACCAAAAGCATGTTGGTCACAGCACACATGACTTGTTCCCAAGTTGTCAAAATTTAAAATATATTGGTCTATTTAAAAAACACTTGAAAATATGCTTTGGAAGTTTCATTAATCCTATTTGCCTCAATTTTAGAATTTGAGATACAAATAAGTAACATTTTATTTCAAGCAAACTCTCAGTAATAGCGTTGTAACGCTTACGCAACAGTGAAGATGTTTCTGCCATTACTCACTGCGCTTCTGATTTCAAGAGGGAAAGACTACTATATCTTTAGACACATTCCATGTTACAAGAACGCAAAGGCACCCTTTGAGTCAAACAAAAACCAGTTCATACATTAATAATCAGCCAATTTAGCATACAACCATTGTAACTAGAAATACTTGTTGAATCAAGGGCTTCAAGTATGAGGATGGGATCTAAAGTTAGCCGGATAAGGTATTTAATAATCAAGGACATGTTATTATCACCAAGGAGAACATAAAAGTAAAATTTATTACTGGAATAGCAGCACATACATGATACAACAGAACAGATGAAAAGATGGTAGCTTATCGGTGTTAGGTGTAATCAACATAATCATAAAGCATCTATCAGGGCCAGCACTGTGTAAGAGAATATATTTTCATTCTGAAAAATGATTAGTCTATGGTGGTTATAATGACCTAAATTTGTTTAGCCTTCAAAACTTCATGCTAGTAACAATCTAAACTTTTACGTTATATATAAGCCCTAAAAATATCATGCCTATTAGTATTAAACAAATACCAAAATGCAGGTGACCATAAAGCTTTGGTAGATTTACAGACAAATAATAATAATAAAAAGTAAGAGAAAAAGAGAGAACTTGTAGGGATACCAATTTCAAGAGACTTTGAATTGACCATGAAAAAACTTTTATTTATAGGAAACGATTTCGGGAATGCCTTAAATCTATTTTGAATTGAAAGACCCCTAAAGATTATCTAGAAACCTTAGTTAAATGCAACCAATCCACTAGTCACTCATAAATCTTTACATGATGATTTAGAAAAAATTCTTCCTATTTGTCATTATAATCTCCCAAAAACTATTTTCCATCAACTTCTTCAGATTATAGTTAAACCACATGAAGTGAAGTGCAATAAAAACAAAAGAAACCATAACCAATCAAATCATCTAAAATTCAAACACAAGCTTCCATTTACTTACTCAAAAGGAGGTTCAACCTCAATACCAAAGGTAATATGTAGGGAAGACCCATCAGAACCTTCATTTTCAGTACAAGCCTCGTGAAGAAATCCTCTAGGAATATACAATACGTCACCTTCCTTTAGTAAAAACTGTCTTCCAACTGCCAATGGACTATCAACCTCTGAATAACGTGAGAATTCACGAGCATCATACAAGCAAGGTAACCACATCTTTGGTGGATTAAAAACTGTCCACTGTTTGCTTCCAGCAAGTTGGCAAACAAACACACAATGATCATCATAATGACGAGCCAAACCCTGAGAACCTGGAGGTGTCAAGTACATATTAGCACCTACAGATGGTTGACCAAACAGAGATGCTATAGTATTTGCAATAGCTGCAATCTTCTCATACCGAAATTCCATACCACGCAGCGCAATTGTGTAACCCTCTTTAAAAGCTTCTTCACATTTATGTGCGTCATCTAATTTTAAGAAACAAGGACCCTTTGTGCAGCATGGCTCAAAATTCTTCTGAAAGTAATGTATCTCTCTTTTCGAACACTCATCTGTTCTCAAGACACGTATATCTTGCTGATAAATTAAAGAAAATCCCAATTCAATTCTCACCTCTTCTAAGAAATTGTGTATGTCTAGTTCATCTGAGGCAATAGGATTACAGGAAACCAATCTTTCGAGCATTGGTGAAATAAGGGAATGAATTGATTCAATTGAGGCAACAGGTCCCACAATTGATCCAAAGATATCAGCTTCTTCATTTATGGTTCTTGAGGGTTTCGGCATGAACAATGGTGATGCTTCCCAGTGGTTTAGCATGAAATCCTCAAAGTTTGGCCCACTCAAACCCAATAAAGTTTTAACCTCCTTCACCGGAAAAACTCTGCTAACTTGATTGGTACTAACAGAAAGCTTAAAAATACTCACAGCCAAATCATTGGTGCCAATGTTGCTCATATCAAATTGCTCCTGGAAGCTACACTCGATGTTGTTAATTCGAATCATTTTATCACGCACTTCTATCCATTGATTCTTCAAGAATGCCAATAACGTTTTCAAGTAGCAGCATGGTATCTTTTCCAAATGCTTGAAATGGCAAGTGTTGATGAGAACTATAGCTGCATTTAGAATTAATATTGAAAGCTCATCTCCTTTAAATCCTATCTTCATTGACGCAGAATTTCCATAATATACAGTTCCTATAGATATTGGCATCTCTGAAGAGGCTGAAAGCTGCAGAAATGCAGGTCTAATAGATATTAAGTCAAATTATCCCAGAAAATACCCTGTTGAACTAGTATGAATAGATATTAGATGGATTCAACTGTCATTCACTGCACAAACCACCACACCATCAAATGATAATACGTCACATGAAACGTATTTGAAATGAATGATAGAAGAGCACAAAGTTTTTCAGTCAATACCCTTTTTCTCCTATGCAGTCGTTTGAAAAAGCAAAGATACATAGTACAAAATAAATAAAGAACATTTTAAGTTCAGAGTCAAACCTAGGGATGCACATGGTCCTGTTTTGATTGACTTAGGATGAATTCATGAACCAACCTAAAATTTCGGGTTGGTCAATTCGCCAACCTATCAACCCTACATATTAGAGCAACCCAATTCAATCCATATATTTTCGAGTCGCTCATATTTCATATTTTCCTATCTGGTAAATTAATCTTACACAAACATATAATATTATTCTTAAATGCGGGTTTCTCGGTACACCCCATTGACCCATTGCACTATATGAGACAAAATAACAAAGAAACCGATAAGGGAATTCGGCATTAGAGTGAATATCAATAAATACATACATAAGAAGCTCAATGGCAGAGAGCTCAACCAAACTCCGCCGACCAATCGACGTGGTAGACAAATCGACAACAGCATTACAAGCAGCCAACGCAACTCTCCTCTTCGAACATGCCAAAGCCGAGATCAAAGCCCTCACAACCCCAGCATCCGAAGCAATCACTTCATTCAAACGGAGAGACAGAATCGAACAAGCCCCAACAATCTCAGCAGCACGAGAAGCAATTCCAGGGCGCCTGAAATGGGAAAAAAAATAAATAAGTAATAACGGGAAAAGCGAATTACAAGGACGGGTAAACGGAAAGAAAGAGATGGGTTTACTCCGAAAGGATTAGAGGAGGAAGAAGAGAGAGAATTGGAGGTGGGAGAGTTTGCAGAGGGTGTGGAGATTGTGGATGAAGAGCGAAATGGAGCTCGGTTAAGCATTTGAGAATGACGGCGGCGGAGGAGGGGTTGTTAGGTTTAGAGACGGCGGCGAGGAGAAGAGAGAAATTAGTGTTGAAATCGAAGTTGGATTTGGAATTGGATTGTCTCTTTCGTTTGGATTTGGAAGTAGAGGTTTGGCTATAGCTAAGGCCATGGCTGTGAAGCTTTTTCTTTTGCAGCTCCATTGTTGACGAAGGCTGTGATTGAAATGAAATTGCCAATTCTGTCTGTATAGAGTGCGTCTTTATAACAAACACCTTCTCGCGCGCAGGTCACCTTTGAAGACCCATCTTTTTCTTTTTCTTTTTTCTTTTTCTTTTTTCTTTTTCTTTTTTATTCCGTTTATGAGAAAAAAATGTCTTGAATTATAAAATTGATTATATAATCAATACGATTTTTTTTTTTTTTTTTTGGAATATTTATCCCATAATTTAAATATAGCAAAATTAACTTTTCAATCCGTTTAACTAGATTAGAATTGAATTAAAAATAAAATAACTCGGAAAATCGATTGATTTTTTTTTTTGTGATATTTGATTTTTTTTTTTCTAAAAATTAGATAAATAAAGAAAAAATTATTCATGATTTTTTTTTTAATTCAGTTGTGTGTGAGAGACAGAAAAACCAAAAGATCATTCGTTTAAATTCCAAATGTTAGTAAATAAAAATAATAATATGAAGACATGTTTTAAGAATTAAGTGAATTAAATAGATCAAACTAAACTAAATTTGAATTACAAAAAACAAACTGAAACTTTGAATTATGGAACTAACTTGGAATTCTTAAATTCATTTAAACTAAATTGAAACTTTTCTCAAACTATAAAATTTAAACTTATTTTGAAACTTTGGATATATTTTATTTTATTTATAAAATTATAATCATGTATATTTTAGTGGTAGAAGTTTTAAAATAGTATTTTAGGTGTTTGGTGTATTGCATTGTTTAGTTATTTTTGTCTTTTCATGATTTGAAAGTCTACCACCGGTTTAGATTCCGAGGTTAAAGAGAGGAAGTGGAGGAAGAATAGGTAATTGAGTGATTTGAAGATATGAAGTATTGTTTGAGAATTAATATTTTTAGAATTTGTGTTTAATAGAGAAAATTTGTTTTAGATGAAATTTGATATAAAGTTTGATATGAGATTTGATGTGATGTTCGAAAAAGTTGAGAAGAAGTTGAAGAATAGCTGAGAAAAATAAATAAGAAATTCAACTTCTCCACTTCCTCCCTCCAAATCCAAGCATTTTTTTATTTTATTTTTATTTTTTTAGAAAATGCAACACAAAAGCTTTTTAAATACTAAAAGCTAGCAAAATAATTGTAAATTTAACATCTATAAATGTTGCTAGTTTACTTTCAACCATGTATTTCCATTGAGCTCCAATAAAAAATTTTAAGAGTATTCATCATGGGGAGAGAACTAGCAAAAAAGGAATACCTTGCACAATGACTGACTACGACTGGAAGGATAAGGAATTGATGAAAAAAGGAAAGTAAAAGTAAATTAGTGAATAATGTAACGTAACTCGATTTGTTAAACAGTAGAAATGAATCTTTTCCTTCCCCTCCTCTTCCCATCACTCCAGTCATGTCTTTAAAAGGTTCTCTTTGAGTCAAGGACACCCAAATCAAACTTCAACTATATGCAATCCCACAACAAACTATTTCAATTTGTTCTAACCAAATAAAGTCGATCTATCAGTTAAGTTCCACTTAAACAAAATTATTTTCACCATCTTAGTTGTTCAAGGAAAAACTTTCTAGGATAAGTTAAAGAAAAAACCAGTCTAGAAAACGTAATGACCTACGGGATTCAATTAAGCGAACACAACTAGAGGGGCAATACTTGTTCAATCTATTCACTAAAGTTCGATATCCGAGACGACTAATTCAAGTAAAATATAATTTGTAGCTGCAAAGGTCTCTGCTTACAATTGAAGTTTTGATTTCAAAGATCGGATATATGTTCTTCCTTAATGCCCAGGAGTTTACCCAACTCCCCACTCTCAAATGCTTCAACAGTATCTGTAAATAAGGGTTTCAATGAGTTCAGAAGTACTTTGGAGAAAAACATATCATAGACAATTAAGTTGCCAAAGAAGAACCAATTACCATCTGATCCACCTATGTGTTTTCCATCTATGAACACTTGAGGGACAGTGCGCCTTCCAACGATTACACCAAGGGCATCTTGAATGGCACTGCCATCATCTGTGAGATAAGGACCCAAATACTATGAAAAATTAACTTCTAAGGTAACAAGTAATAGAACAATACAGTAATGTATCAATGGATAAGAAGATAATATTGGAAAGAAGAGCTACTAGTTATATGTCCACTGACAAGCTTTGCCAGTTGGTTTAGGGAATTCATCCAAAGCTTGAATTATCCCCACCCTTGTCAAAAAGGAAATCAAAAAAAAAAAAACCCAGCAAATCAACTAAGAGAAACAAAAAGAAGAAGATTTTGAACAACAAAAATCATAAAATAACTAGTCGTGGAGACTGGAGTAGCCTAGTGGTCAAAGAAAGTCTCGGGGATCTAAGAAGTTATAAGTTCAATTCATAGTA
>JBBMEG010000009.1:10934702-10974670 GCA_037832605.1 Cyclanthera cordifolia | reverse complement strand
CTTTTTATTTGGTTTAATTATGAGTGTTAGAGTAGGATAATTAAAGCTACCTTTTTATTTGAAGTGTTACTTTTTTTCTTTTTTTTTTTTTTATCCTATCCCCGAAAAGGATTCATGGTTCTTGAGTATATATAGATGTCACAATAATGTTTTAATTATTAAATTTTGAAAACTATTGATTGGATCAATTACATTTTTGAAGTTTGATAAAAATGTTACAATTTAATTTCAAATTTAAATTTGAATATTATAATAAAAGTTAAAATTATAGTATTTTAACAAAGTTTGTTCATTTTTTCCAACTTCCATTATCTTTCTAGGTGTATTTTTATTTAAATAAAAATTAATTTGAAAAATGAAATATATTGTTTCATTTCATCTATAATAGATTATGTCACAATAATTTAAATCAAAAGAAAAATCTCAAATATTGTTGTACCTAAAATTTCTTATGAGGTGATTGAATTTTGGGTGAAGGACTGAAGAGGAAACGAGGAAGAGCAAGCATTTGTTTGTTTTTAATACATCATAACTTTTTCCCAACTCTTTCTCAACTTCTCTTCAATTTTTCTCCAACATTTTATGAACCATCAAATCAAAAATTTTATTAAATTTAATCTAAATTAAAATGATTCTCTCATAAAATACAAATCTCAATCACGCTTTATATTAATTTAATCTAAAATAAATATTTTTATCTCTTAAAACATAACTCTCAATAATTTTTTTTTTACAGACAAAAGTTTGTTTCGACGTAGTTTTTTAATTATATTTAGAATGATAATTAATTATATATTTAAGAGTAATGATGGTAGTTAAAATATCAATATTTTGTAGCCCAGACGAATTTATGGAAGCACCGAAGTGAGGAATAAAACCAAAACCTTTTGGTAGAGATGAAATGAAATGTATATTTTATTTATTTTTATTAAAAAATATAAAAGATAATTGGAATGGGAGAAAATAAATGATTAGATACGACAATTTTACCTTTTACTAATAATATTCAAATATAACTTTTCAAATTAAACTTTAGAAAATGGTAACACTTAAACCAAATTTGAAGGATATATTTAATCAAAATGAATAGTTTAACTAAATAATGATTACGAACACCATAGTTTTAAGTGGATAGTCATTACCAACTCCATAATTTAAGAATTATTTGTGCAATTTTCCCTTAAATTTAACTTCTATTTCCTTTTGGTTCCATTTAACATTCAAATTTGTTACATTATTTCATTTTCAGTCTATTAAAACTTATATAGAAATTTGTAACATTTTTTCTCACACATTTTTTTAAAGCAAAATTAAACAGTATTTGTTCTTTGATTTAATTTTAGTCTTAGGCTTTAATGTACGCTTTAATATTTGTTGATGATCATGCTTTAACATCCAAAGTCTTCCCAATTCCCATTTGTTAGTACTCAACACACACACACACAAAAAAAAAAAAAAAAAAAAAAACTTGAATATGATTAATAGTGAAGTGTTCACGGTTCAGCCACATTAGTATAGTGTTGTGTAATCTAAAAAATAAAATAAAATAAACACAAATAATATTTACAATATTAGTTTAATTACTAATATATCCCAACATTTACAAGTAGAGAGAGAGAGAGAGAGAGAGAGATTTGTTCAATATGCGATTTTAATCATTCCAAAGAAGAGTCGGTTTTATGGACGGATCTGGAGAACGCAAGAACGTCGGAGTGGTGGTGAGGCTCCGATCCACCGCCGTTGCCGTCGCCGCCTCCTCCGCCTACTACTGCGTCGCGAATCAACTGCTTCGTCGCCGGATTCATGTTTTCATTTTCCCTAATTGTGTGGTCAGATTTGGATTTAGAACATTGTTGGTGTTGAAGGTGGTTCTGTTTTTCGCGATTGGACTCCATTTCTTTCTTCACTACTCACCGCCTTACACACTGCCCATTTTAACTGCATATCTTCCGCTTTGCATGCATGCCACGTTGTTATGCTGTTCACGGCTGTCGGTCCATTTTCAATATATCGCCCAATATTTTTATATTTTTAATTATATATTTTTTTATATGTTTACTTAAGTCCTAAGAATTTGATTTTGCTAAAATTCAATTTATTATCCAAATTTATGACTTTAGGGTCATCAAACACATAATTCTCAACACAAGCATTCATTTCAAAATCAATCAAAAAAAAAATAAATATAAGATAAGAACTATCAACGTAAATATCTCTAACAATTTTAAATTCAAGAATAAAATAGTACTATTAAATCGTTATCCAATTCATCAAAATATATATATATATATATATATATATATATATATATATAATACTTCATTCTGAGCTTACTTAATAGTTAGTTTTACTGTCTGATTTCTTATGCCTGGTTGAAATCTGTGTGTTTGTAAAGAGATAAGAGGAGATATGTTCAATTAGCGAGTAGAAAATAAAAAACGTAACTTATTGTGCAAGTGGATAATGGAGAAGAAATATTGCAAGGTAAAATTAAATCAATTAATTGGTAAAAAAATTAGTACAAGTACTTGCAAGCAATTTACCAAAATACGAACTTGCTTCATTTTAATAAAATAAATAATCCATAAAATTTCGTTATATGTTGGGCATTATTATGAATAAATTAATTTAACACTACAATATTTAGTAATCTAATTTCTCAGGGTAGTTAAAACTAGCAAAGGTAGATTATAATTACATAATATATAATTTACACTCATGGTAGTGACATTAGTAAGAAGGTCGATTCTCCACTCCACTACACTATACTCAAGATAACCACGTCCATCCCTAAATAAGGCACAAAGAGTCGTCAAAGAAACGAAAACACGAAAGACATATCACAAGAAAATCTCGAAACCTAGAGAGAGCATACCGCTGCCACCACCGTTCCAGACAACCATACTAATAAATATGAGAATGAAACTTAAAAGACCGAAATGATCAAAGCTCATTTATCTCATTTGCAACATCCAATTCGTCAGGATAACATAAATTTTTCAGAAGATTCTCTCATTAATATAAGCAAAATTTAAACAATTCTCGAAAATTAACTCTCGAAAGATTGAAGTACACTAAGGAAACAGCAAAACATTCTGATTAAAAGAACAATTGTTCAACTGAAATTCTACCAAAGGAACTTAACCAAGTATTTTAATATTTTAATTCATCCTTCTGATGAGTTCGTTGATGAAGTTTTCGCGGTTTCCGGCATCACCTCCTTCTACATAGTGATTTCTTTTCTTCTTCAAACCACCAAGTGGAGCTTTCAGTTTGAAGGGCCAGAGGAAATTGTTAGCCTCCTTGAAATGAGGTCCCACTGTCATAATTTCGTGGATGAGATCTTCAGCACAGATAATTCCGAACTTGCCGAGAGCCTGAAAGAAACCACCAACAGCAGTTAGAAAAGATGGAAGGTTGGTAGAACTAGTTACTTCAATAGAACATTGGTTTTAAGTACAAACCTGCTCAATAATGGAGTTATCGGTCAAAGCTGTTCTTCGCTTGTTCAGTTTTCCATATCCTCTCTTGTAAATGAGTTCCTTAACACTCTTCAAATTGGGATAGCTGAAAGTATCATCATCGGTTGAAAAAAAATAAAGTTGAGTTCATTCTAATCTCCAGTCAATTAAAAGAAAGGGCATGTGAAAGCAGAAATGTAAAAAATAAACATACCCATATGTGACATAGGGCTCCACTCTGTGCAACATATTCAATGTTGCCTTGTTAACTTTCAAAAAGACACCGTTGAAAATCTGCAAGGTTTGTAATTCCTTAGAGAGGAACAAAACATAGCAAAGTAGATGCAACTTACAAGGAATAAATTCAACAGTATGTTTGAACCATGATAAAACAACAATGACAATCTATGTTCCAACATCAGAATGTTCAAACAATGTATTGTCTTGAATTATCTAAAAATCAGCATCAGAAATGCATATCATTGAGAAATCAAGCCAGCTCTCAAATAACAGCACACAGAAACCTACAGGAGTAAAAAACAATGAAGTGCTGCACAAGCATCTTCACAATTAGAAATTTGGAGAGAATCAATAGAATAGAATACCAAAATGGATACTTCACCATAAGGTTTTATACTTTTCACTATGTAAGTGTACCAAATACTACAACATTATGATTTTTTCAAGATACAATTTGATTTTTTATTTTCGATCTTAAAAATAGTAATTTTATTTTTGAGCAATTTGAATGGGGAAAATTAGAGGTGTATGGATTGGGTTGGGTGAAGAAAATTTTTTTGACTAACCCGTTCGGGTTGGTCACTTTTCGAGTCCAATCAAAGGATTAAAGAGAAAACCCAACTCAATCCAGCATCTCTTCTGTTATACTTTCTATGATTTGGGTTGGGTCATTGAGTTCGTAAATTCATTATAAATATAAATATCTTCTATTAAATTAGTCATACACTATAGGTAAACAAAATACCTTGTCATATGAATGTGATGAACTGGATACAAATATTAAATATGTAAACTATCGAATAAAAAAGAGTCATCTACCATTATTCCTATATTCATGATTTATAAAGAAGATCTTGACTATCGAACGTAACAACAAATACATTAGACTTCCATAAAACAAATAGACAATTAAAAACTATAAAAATAGATAACAAAATCTGACTATATATTTATTATTTATCTTCAATTATTATAGAAATCAACATAACATCCATTAACCATTCAACTTATAAGTTATATCTTAAAATGTACATTGACATTCTGAAGACTTAAAAATGTGCTCTACCAGGTATGAAATTATAAAAAGCAGAACTCTATCAGCCTTTCATATTCTTACTCCTAAAAATTTAGTTGCAGAAACCTTCCAAGACCTCTCTACTAAAGAAACTGGTCAATGGAAAGAATAATCCACTCCACAAGGGAATTAATTAATTCACTTCCAAAGATTGAACAAAACGGTACACAATATTGATACGGAGTAACAATAGCTAACATAAGTCGTCAATGTTTGAAGGATGCAATCCAAACTAAACAAATGCAAAACACTGATACTGAAAGTCGATTAAAAATAATCGATGGAATAACTTGTTACCTGTCTCAAACGCAGAAGCTGAAGAATCTTCTTGGTCTTAGGATCAATAGCATTGATACTGAAACTCAAAAATCGCAATTACGCACTAAACAACGATGAAATCAAGCAATTAAACAAAAAAAAAAAAAGGATTTGAACTCACCCTCGGATCCTGACGATGAACAACAGTTTGGCCTCAGGGTCGACATAGAATCCTCCCTTGCGTTTAGCCTCGCGCTTCAGCCGAATCAACTCCTGCTGCTGCTCATCGTACTCGTTCGCATAGAGCTTAGCTCTGTTGTAGATCAATTTCCTGTTCTCGGCGTTCTTCTTCTTTGCCGCCGCTAGATCTTTCTTCTCTGCCAGAGCCCATTCCTCGTTTCTCTTCCGCTTCTTCAACACGGACTCTGGAACTACAGTGCCTTCCTTCATTCTTTCTCCACTCTTTTCACAGTGCAGCGGCGTGAAATGGTTTAGGGTTTCTTTTTTTGTTGTATTTATAAGAATCATCAACTTTGGTTCAGTTGAACCGAACCAAAATTCTGTTAATCCACTAACTGAACCGAATATTTGGCTATCCTCAACTGAAACCAACCCAAACCGGCGACAAATACAAAATCTAGTTTTCTTTTTCTTAATCTCAACATTGAACCAAGGTGGAAGACTTGAAATCATCACATTCTAACCACTTTGAGCTGTGTTAAAATCTAATTTGGTTCCTCAAGATCCTAGGTTTGAGACCTATTTTTTACATTAATTTATAGTCTTCATTCGTTTGATATCTCCTGAGTGGCTGGCCTAGGGACTTGTAGTCACACCTATCACACTATTTTTGATAAGATTTAGTTTTTATGGCTTTGTCAAAAAAGCAGGGCTCGGCGACATATGTATATCCAAGAAGCATTGAAAAACTGAAGATATTGGTTAGTTATCGGTTTAACACAAAAACCAAATTGAAATCACCTCTAATTCAAATAAATTATTGTCCACGATAATTAAGAGGTCATCCGTGATTGTCCCGATTAGCTTGTGGATATAAAATTAATTTATAGATAGGTGTCGTTCCATTTACGCCCCGTGAACATCTCTAGAAAAGTTATTGATTAAACTCATCACATTTTAAGTACTCAGGGACTCTTTTGACTCCAATATCGTTTTAACATTTTAGTTATCAAAGTCTACTTTAAAGTCAACTTTCTTTTATATCGTGACTGTTCAGGTCAGTTTACGCACACCTTAATTATTGTTACGAGACACAGCACCAGACCTTAAGAGTCAGTCAAACAAAACATTTGTTAAGTTAGAATCTTAATTTAACTCTCAAATATTATTTGTTTTTATGGAACTAAAAAACAAATTTAATATACAATAGTGTAATTATAAATTCTTATTTTCTTTTAAGCCTAGTAAGGAAATCCACTATATAGTCGTTAGATCAAGAAAAATGATTAGGAGTTCAACAAATTCTACCCATTTTAAAATCATTTTTTTTTGAGTTCACATGTCAATAAACAAATATTTAGTTCAACCACCAAAAAAAGCATTGCTTAAATAAAAATAAAATAATATAATATAAGGGTGTAACAAAAAAGTATATAAGTTTGAATTAATTAATTGTACAAAGCTAATGTTGAGAATTTAACCAATCAACTCACCTTGTAAAGAAAAAGGGCAGCAAATGAGTTACAAAGGAATACCAAAGGAGTAACTCGACGACATTAGGATGAATCGTATTTATTAGATTTGACTAGCTTAGTAAATTTTCTTGATATCGAGCTAAATAAAAATCAAACCAATGATTTTGTTTTTTATTGATTATCAGTCTTGGATCAGGATATTAGTTTGGTTGTCGGTTTGACACAAAATCGATAAAAATCTAACCAAAATCACTCCTAAATGAGCCTATGTAATAAACTAACATCGTTTACAAACTCAAATGTGACAAAAGGAATTTGGAGAAGAATTATTTGGTGAGGCTAAGATGAAGAAGACGATGGAAATGGTGCACAGCTTTCTCAACAGAGGGAACATATCGACCAAGTTTGTAAGCTGGCGACTCCAACCCCTTTTGAACATTTTCACATACAACATTGTCTTCAATCTGTAAAAAAAAAAAAAAAAAAAAAAAAAAACCATAATGAAGTCATAAATGATTTATTTTTGTTAGTTGATATAAGTAAATTTATATCTGAAAGTCGATCGATGATTTAACATGATTCTAACGGTTTGCAATATACCTGCACGAAATCACTGTCATTTAAACTTTTTTGTATAAAGGAGTTGTCATTCAGATCCTGAGAAGTGAAAACAGGGTAGATAAAAGGTGAACATGAAATTCATCTATAGCACCAAAGCTCACAATTTGTCTGATTTGAGGTTAAGAGTATATACATTAATCAGTCAGAGCTATGAACAAACATGATTTGTTTGGTATAAACAGAATTGTTTCGCATTAATTAGATAAAACGGAGGTGATATGGATGACAATCTTACTCGATTTTTCATATTCGTATGATAATATTTACTTCGAACATATATACATTCTCGTGATTTTGTTTTTTTTGTTTCGCCTCATACATCTAACAACTGTAAGATAACTTTATTTGCATCCCAACAAACGGTCATAGACTCGTATGTATATAAGCGAGGGCTATCATCTCCAAAAGGTATCAGAGCTTTTTGGGTGAAATAAAACAAGAGTTTATACTAAAAAAATACAATTATCATACTAATGTGTGGAGATCGTTCTAGACTTGTCATCTTTATTAAGTAGTATTAGTGACACGCCCTCTAATTTAATCATGTAAGTGTCATTCTTTCGATGTAAGACAAAGAGTTTAGGAATCTGAATACACAATCACGATGAAAATATGTTTTGTCGGCTGACGATGTATTGAGGAGAAGATTAGTTGATCTAGTATTAAATTGATGGATTAACCATTTTATAAGAGACTCAATCTTTGTTCGTGGAGAGAATTGAATCCTTGGATGTTAAACACATAAGACTAGTCGAAGGAGAGACTCAGTAATACTTTGTTCGAAGGGAGGATTAAACAAAAATGTCCATGTTCCCATTAGTTAGATAAGGAGAATCATCTCAATTTATATGAAATATTTTGAGTAATATAAAAAATAAATTCACAAGAAAAATATGGATATTATCCCACGATTATCATCCTTATCAAAGAAGCCTTTTAATATATCAAGAACATAAGTTAACTCGTGCACGCACATCCGTCAGGTTGAAAGACTCGAAATTACCTTAAAAGAAGCTTCGAGAAAATAATCCGAAACCAATAGACATTTTCGAGGTCCGAGTGGCAGTACTAGATTAGTTTCCATCCAAGGTCCATACCTGTCATAGAACTCGAAATCGATGAGACAAACAACTTGACAAAAACACTCAAAAGATCAAGATCCAAAGAGGCAACTATGTTGAAACAATATGCAGAAACTACCGGTTTATAATGAAGTTTGGGTATATAAAAACATAGAATGCTTGTGAACCAAGTCGACCATCTTCTCCCTCACACTTGCAACTTTGAATGTTAACCGTTTCAAATATCTGCATCGTTAAGAAATCGTAAACAACAATCAAACAAAAAAAAAAAAAATAGAAAAAGTGAAAAACAACACATAGATTTACATGGTTTACTAAAAGTGTGTTAGTTACATCCATAGACAGAGAAGCAAACAGTTTTATTACAGAAGAGCGAATACAAGAATATTGATTCAGAAAAACTAGAGTTTTATGAAGAGAGTATGTACTCAACATGCATATATCACAAGTTATACGGATAATAATTAGTTTAAAAAGTAAAAGAATATGTACTTGTGTGTAATAAGAATCAAGATTGAGATTTGATGAGAGCCCTTTATGTACATATGGAACATGATATCCTCCATCTATGTAGTTGTCACAAAAAACCTGCAAAAACCATAAAAAAACTTAGGAAATATGGAGAAAATGTCCCCTAATTTTGATTTTGTTAGTTTCTAATATTCGAGATAATGAATAAGTTGTACGAGATTCTCACCTTATTGTGTCTACCCCAAGGCTCGAAATAGAAAATAACAAGTGATTTTACGTGATCGAAATAGAAAATAACAGTGTTTCAGTCCCGATAAATTTGTACCGTTTCTCGCATAAAAAGTGATCGGAATTCAAACACGCTCATTCTATTCCTACTACTAGCCATAATTTTTCATATATTGTTGTTTTTTTTTTCATGAAACAAGAACTGTACCTTCCAATTACATTCAATGGTGTAATCACGTCGAGAAACAAAGCTTAATGATGAATCAATTCCATTCAAACGCAGCAGATCTGCACAGCTTCCAAGCCATTCATGGGCTACTTTATCTTCATCAACATCCATTATTTCAGTTGATAATTTTTCATCTAGATTGATAAGAATGAAAGGCCCCCATGTAGCTACTCGTATCGGCACGAGCCCGAAATCCTAATCTCCACCATCAACTAAATTAATCAGTCGTTGAATTATTATAAACGATAAGTAATTATTGTTATCATAACTTGAGATTATTTTGATAACATGTGTTTCCGGCGTAAAGCTATTATAATGTGATTGGAGACATGGTTATTTTAGTTGAGATGATAAGTTATGAGTTATTATAACCCAACCTAATCCCCCACTAAACGAAGATCCAAACGCCCCTTAAATTATTCAGAAATATTGTATTAAAATGGTTTTGAGAACTTTTACATACATTTTCATCAAAGTTTTGTATCCCATTTGTTCTAGTTGCCTTGAGCAGAGCTCCATCCAACCCATATGTCCATCCCTGCCAAAAATAAATAATAAAGCTGTTTCAATGCATACATTACGCGCACACATATACATACATATATACGTTACATAAAATATATATATATATAGGCGGTTCGGTTCAGTTTATTAGATAGTGTAGGATTTCAACTCAAAATCAATTAATAGTTATGAGAGTAATTCACATATCATATAAAGGTGTTTGATACTACTCACAATTCCAATGCAGAATGATCGGTGAAGATCTCTAACACGGTTACTATATATGCAAAACCGGAGAAGAATCAATCATTTGTCTACGAAATTTTAAGAACCCCTCGTTCGCCACCAAACTGTCTTGCTGAACTAACCGAGCCGAATAAAACCACGGCTCGGTTTTTGGTAAACCATTGAAGGCTAAGCACCAAGTCGAGGAGCAGGAGCAGCACACAATTTTTTTTTTCAACAAATGACCATGAAATCGAAGCTTCATTCTCCTATATATCCGGAAGTTATGTGTCTACCCCAAGGCTCGAAATAGAAAATAACAAGTGATTTTACGTTTAAACTCAATTCATGGGTCTTGGACTTAAAACTTTCAAAGAGAACCTGCCTTAAAAGTCTCAAGCCTTAACTAACGAAGATGTCCTTGAGAACCATGCGATATCTATTGATTAACTAATGTGTAGTTTGTGTGATTTAATCTCATAACTTAAGAAGTTGTTTGTTTCACAATTTTATGGAACTATTATAAATAAGGTTTTATAATCATTTTTCAAACAATCTTATTACTATAACTACTCCTTCAAAACCATTCAAAATAATCTCTTATTTTTAATAAATCAAAATAACTCCTTCAATTATTCATCTAAACATCTGGTGTTAAAACTTTTCTACTACTACCAAACAAACTGAGTCAAACATGCAACTAACCGACAACAGAATCAATACACCTTTTCGATCAATTTAAGCAAGAAAAAGGAAATTAAAAATAAATAAATATATATATATATATATATAAATAAACGGTAAATTATAAATTTAGTTCATGTGGTTTGATGAAAGTTATAATTTAGTCTCTATGATTCCAAAATCTAGACTTTAGTTCCTATGGTTCGAAAAAATCTACAAATTTAGTCCCTATGTTTGAAAAATTAGAATTTAGTCCCTAGCTAAGGTTTGATAAAATCTACAAAATAGTCCGTAATAGTTGGTGAATAAAATACGTATAAGTTAGTTATTTTTGTGTTTAATGATAAAAGTGTGAGATAAGTAATTAATTGAAAAGAAAACATAATTCATGCATCACATTTACATACTTAATTCACCTACGATTTACGAATAACATGAACTATTTTTTAGTCTTTATCAAACCATAGAGATTTAATTATATTTCTTCAAACCATATGAACTAAACTCTATATTTTTCCAAACCATAAAAATCAAGGTCTAGATTTTCAAATCATAAGATCTAAACTCTAACTTTCATGAAATCATAGGACTAAGTAAATAAAATAGTACTCACGTGGTATGGGCAAACAAAGCAGGAGTTTTTGCCAGATCCAGATGCGAGAAGTGAGGCGCGATGGCGGCACACGTTATGAAATGCTCTAATCTTTTTGTCATTACCTTTGCACACAACAAACTCTACCTTTCCTAATCTGCCAATTGCTCAACACACCAAACTCTAAACAAACACCTACTCAATTTTATGTTAAGGTAAAGTTCGATTTTTGGCATTAATTATTATTATTATTATTTTAATATTTATGTCAATATTCAGATCCAAAACTATTCACAATTACTTATAACTTTTAAAGAAATTCATTAAATAGTTAAATAGTCTTAAATAAATTATTAACATTATAAATTGATTTTTTTGGGGTTGAGATTACACGTTAAAACTGATTAATTTTAGTTTTAACTTTGTATAGTTGTATAAAGTGTGTTGCTAATTCATACAAACAAAATCTCACATCCGTAAATTAAGTGGAAGATCTTGAGTATATAAGGACGGGACAAGACATCTATTGTTATGAGACTTTTTGAGTAATGACAAAAGGCAAAATATCATATGAATGTAGAGGTTTGTGGTCATATTGTCCCACATTGATAAGGTGTGCAGTCCTCCAAGCATATATAACATGTGTCGGAAAGTGTGGGCACCCATCTCAAAACCAATTGGCTACGAGAGGAATAGCTCACCCTATCTTTAAACATGTTGAAGAATCCCCACA
This sequence comes from Cyclanthera cordifolia, assembly GCA_037832605.1. NCBI lineage: Eukaryota > Viridiplantae > Streptophyta > Magnoliopsida > Cucurbitales > Cucurbitaceae > Cyclanthera > Cyclanthera cordifolia. Next base: position 10,962,612 of record JBBMEG010000009.1, on the reverse strand, counting down.
TTTTTAATGTGGGACATTTGCTACAAGATGAGTATCTCCAACATGCCCATAAACCCAAATGATTATTTCGATATTGGCTTGATGGGTGTGTTGAGGATCTCATATTGTCCCACATTGTTAACGTGCGAAGTCTGATTATAATAGTTGAAAGCTGTCATCTTCTAAAATGAAATAAGTGGTCTATCCAAACACCCCCAAATATATATTTAAAAAAATTTGTCTAATATGAAATATTAACTGACAATTAATCATACCTGCCAGTGAAGAAGTCATTAGAATCCTTAAGCTGTTGAACATACCCTGTCAAGTCAAATGGCACCAAGGAGCTAATGATTATAGGTCTTCCAAAGTGTTTGAAACATATCATTTTTAGCAAATCCCATAAAACAATAACTTATCCATCAAACATGGAAGAAACTGTAAAAGCACAGAGACAAAACAGACAAACCTACAGCCTGCCATCCTCTGTAGAAGACGCGATCGAGCTCAACATCAAAAAACGAAGCGTCGGTATACCACGAACTAGGGGGGGTCACGGCCGCCTCCAATGGAATTCGAGGATCGAATTCATCGATGAGTTTCTGCGCTTCATCGAACCGAGAATATTCGGCATTTCGAAACGAGAAAGTCGACGAGATTCGCAAGGAATTAGAACGATTGTTAAACGAATGCCGAGGAATAGAAGGAGATTGAAAGAATTGAGAAGTGATATGCTTCGTTGATGCTACAATTATTGCAGCCATTGCCAAGCTTCTCTTACTGGTTATTGTATTCTACATCTCTTTACCCATCTTTATTAAATAGTTTTTTTTAGAAGACTTTGTCTTTATTAAATAGTCAATTAAATATTAATAAATATTTTCATCGTTTTGTTTAAGAGAACCACAAATCCTACATAGCGGGCTTTATCGCTCTCAAATAAAAATCAAATATCGAATTTCAGAATCGAATCCGTGACGTAGTGGCGTTGAGTTGAAATATGTCTAAAAAATGAAACAAACGCTTTCGAGAAAATGTTTATAAAAGTTTATAAATGGTAATTTTCATCGAACTTTGTTTTAGTTTACACTCTAAACTTTCGAAAATTTTATAAATTTTTAATATTTGTTTAAGTTTTGTCCATAAACATTCAAAAAATCAACTCCAATTCTTAAACTTTCAAATTTTTGCTATATTAGTTTATAAATTTAAAAAAAATCATGCGATAAATTTGAAAAATTAATATGGATGAGAACTCATAAAACAATATTAATAATTTTAATACGAAGAAAAAAAAAAAAAAAAAAAGTTAATGTTAGTATTAATATATAATTGAGAATGGTCGCCACCTCTCCCAATGATTATCCCTGCCCGATGTAAGGTAGATTTAATGTTTTTCCTTATCATAAAGCCGCCTAAAGTTTAGAGTGTAGTTTGGATAATATATAAAAATCAATAAATTATATATATATATAGAGCACTGAGAGAAATTTTAAAGGTATTATTTAGAATGATGATTTCGTTTAAGTATTTAAAAATAATTAATGATGGCAATCAAAATATTGTTTGGATGTAGTATCTAAGATTAGTTAAAATTAATATTTAGAATAATAATTTATTTTGAATTGCTATAAGTAATAATTAGTAATGATTGTAGTAAAAATTTTATTTTGATATAGCTTTTAAGAATATTAAGAATTAATTTTTAGAATAAAAGTTATTTTTGAGTATATAGAAGTAATGATTTCAGTCAAAAATTTGTTTGAATTTAGTTTTTAAGAACGTTTAAAATTAGTATTTAGAATGAGAATTTATTTTGAGTATCTAAAAGTAATGATTACAATCAAAAGCTTTTTTTAATGTAATTTTTTTTAGAAATATTTAGTAAGCACTAAATACTCTTTCATAAATTGATAACAAACACTCCCTAAAGTAGTTGGATATTTTCAAATTATACATAACATTAGAACAAAAGGTGTTAATTCATGGAAGAATTCGATGACGTGTTGATTTTATTGTTCAGTGGATTCAACACTATAGTCATAGATTCAATCATAAAGTTGGATATTTGAGCTTCTAATCCCCTCTTTTAAGATTAGAGAAAGGAAATTTATTGATAAGTTATGGTCTACAATTGGATCGTCACCCGTTCAAAAATTTTGAAATAGTATTCAAATTAGAATCTATTAAATACTCTTAACAAAATGTCCTTCGAATAAGATTGTGATTGTAATCATTATTTTTAAATATTCAAAATAAATCATTATTATAAATACTAATTTTAAATACTTTTAAAAGTTAATTTCAACAAAATTTTGACTTTATTTTTTTCTCTCTTATTTATTCAAATATATTTACCATTAAAAAAAAATTCATAAATCTCAAACATTTTTCATAACTTCCAATAAACGCTCTACTAAAATCTTCAAACAAACAAAAATTAATAATCCATTTTTTTAAATACTTTATTAAAACTTTGAGAATTATTACTGGAATTAAAATAACTCATCTATGAAATTCAAACAAACACCCCCAAGGGTCGCCGGAAAATAGGCATTAAAATCGACGCCGACGCACTTTGTTTCCGCAACCGGAATCCAAACGTCCGGCACGCTTGCCCCTCCAGAGCGACCTCACACCAACGCGCCAGCCAACCACCGCCAGCGCACACAGCCGCCAGACCCGCGACCCGTGAACCCGACCTGCTCGCACAGATCTGAAAATGTTCAACCCGAACCGAGACCTGTCCGATCTGACCCGACCCAGCCTGCTGCAAACCCGTGAGGGTGGTGTTTGTGGTGAGCCGTCTATTTGGACCATTTATGAGTTATCAATTAATTATAATCTATTTGGTGAGTTGGAGTGAGCTGTCCTTGTGAGACCATTCAATAATTTATTTAATTAAGAAAAATAGGTGTAATTCACTCTTTTTTCGAATAGATATTAAATTTAAAATTGATCTTTATTTATTTAGTTACATATTAAATAATAAAAGAAAATTTCCAACTATTCATCAAATAAGGAATTAATAATCTGCCTATAATCAAAGCGCGTATATATATATATATATATATATATATATATATTTTTTTTTTTTTTTTTTTTTTTTTTTTTTTTTTTTTTAAGATAACTTATGATTTTTTAGTTTTAAATTGATATGGGCATACATATTCAATAAATTGAAAATATTGAGTTCCTGGATTTTATTCAAAATTGAGCCATAAGCTATTTGAGGATTGTTTGGAATGAGTATTTCGACTAACCTTTCAAATTATATTTGTTAAATATTCTTATAAAAACTATATCTAAACAAATTTTTTATAGCAATCATTACTTCTAAATACTCAAAATAAAATTTCATTCTCAATACTAATTTTAAATACTTTTAAAAATTATATTATACACTTTTGTTGTTGTAATCATTACAACTCATTACTTCTAAATACTCAAAATAAATTTTGATTCTAAATATTGATTATAAATACTCTTAAAAACTACATTCAAACAAGCCTTTGACTACATCATTCCTAATAATTACTTTTAAATATTCAAAAAAAAATTCTCATTTTAAATACTATTAAAAATAATTCAAATAAATTTTGAACTGCAATCATTATTTCTAAATGCTTAAAATAAATCATCATTCTAAATACTAATTCTAAATACTTTTAAAATCTCAATTCAAACATCTCTTAACGGTTGTTGGTTGTTAGTAAGAAATTGGATTGTATTTATTTACACCTGAGCTAGTTTGTGGATCGGATCATACATACATATACGTACATATATATATACATACATGCATATGTACATATATACATACATGCAAACATACATATATACACACATGCATACATATATATATATTACCTAATTAATAATGACAACAATAAAAATCTTACTACATATTTGGCTATTGCGGGAATGAAAGGTAAGAAAGAGATAAATGTAGAAAAATAACAATAAATTATTAATTAATATGATAAAAGTTGGTAGGCTTCAACCAATGTATAGATGAAAAGAATTGGCTTATTCTTCATATTTGACAAATTGTATAGGGCAATTCTTAAATACAGGCACTCGTTTGCCACCAGAGAAGGCTGCTTCATGCTAGGCGTCCGGACCTATTACGCCCGAGCCGCATTTCCAGCGAGAAATACGAGACATCTAGGTCATATAGAGATATATTCATTGATAAACAAAAGGAAAAACTCCTTGGACTTCCTTATCCATATGGCCGGCCAATCCGTGACAACCCCACAACAAAGAGTGAAATGCCAAGCCTTTCTTTATGAAAGCTAAAAGTATGTGCTCAAAATACCTCCTAAACCCCAACCCACCAATGAGAGGTCATACAAGTAAAAAATCAATTACCTAACCAACAAGATGAAGTTGTCGAACTACAAGGAGAAACATAGACAGCAGCATCAAACAATTAAAAAACACAAGCTTTAACCATCATGGCATCAGTAGACCATGCTGTTCTACAAGTTACAAAATGTTTGGTTCATATAATCATATCCTTCAAATAAACCATCATATATTGGCATGATGGTTACTTTGAAGTTATGGGCTCAAATTTCAATCTTTGGTAGCCACTTCCTTTGAATTAGTTTTATACGAATTCTCTTAGAACTAAATTTTATAGGATTAGACAGTTTGACACATGAAAATAATCAAAGTGTGTGCAAGACTTACCTTAATGTGTTCATAATGCAATGCACATCCAACAATTATCCAAAGAACATCGTAGAGCTATAAAATAAACCAAGATAAGTCATTGAACACATACCGATTCAACTTAGGAGATCCCAGCCACATAATGACAGACAAATAAACAAGAACCATGTTTCCTTTTAAAAAAAAAAGAAATAACTGAGAATCAGAGCTTCATCTAACTAAATATCCATGAGCATTCCTGCTCGTCCAACAATCTAGAAACTAGAGACAACAAGTGATTTTACAATTAAGTTGATTCGTGAGTTATCTGGAACTTCCAAAGAAACATACCTCCAAGCCTTACAACAAGACCGCCCCTTGGAGACACAAATCAACAAGAACCACAGTAATGATGTTGATGAGACTTATTTTCCTCTTAAATAAGAAACTCATGAAAAATGCCTAGTTTATTAGCAATATCAAAAGTGTAACATCGCATAACGCTTCCTACAAAGAGAAAACCAAAAGCTGCAAAAAAGTAGTTCCTCGACACAACAGAGAATTAAAAGTAATTCGAAGTAGATTCTAAACTCTCAAATATATATCAACGAAGGTATGCAGGAACCTTGATACGAATAAAAAGCATACTCATAACATAAGCAATAACAACAGAAGAAATCCCAGCAAATGCATACGAAACCTTAATGCTCTTGGCGCGATTCCGATCAAGGGCAAGGTCCATGAGCACAATTCCGATTCCGCCCAATACGAACATGAATCCAGAAGAGAGCCCCTCGATGATGTACTGGCCATTGACGCGACCCTGAAGAAAAACGACGGGTCGGACGGATCCAGTGGCCCGGTCCTGGATGGATCCGATGCCGGGAGGCTCGACGATGACGTCGTAGATGAAGCCGGAGACGACCATGAAGTAGGTGAGAAGGACGAGGGCGTAAACGGTCATCGGAGAGGGGAGAGTAAATGTCGGAAGCTTGAGGCGGAGGCGCGGCGGCCGGAGGAAGGAAAATGGGATAATACGGATGAGGTGGAAAATAGGGTCCATGGATGAGATCGAAGCGTCGGCCGACGCGGCGGAGGAAGAGATCTGTGCGGCGGATTCGGATTTTGGAGGCATTTTTCCGGCCGGTGTGGATTCGAAGATCCTCCCGATTGGGAATTAGGGTGGTGTTGGTTTTTGCTTTGCTGCGATTTTGATGGTGGATTGTGGTCTCTTCGATCGCGAGGGTTCAGGATACTGTTGAATATTCTATTTTGTTAAATTTGATAATTAATAACAAAAATACCATTTTCATTTTATTTTAAGTGATAAATGGTAGGTTTGCCCTAATACCCTTCATAAACCTCATTTCTAGATCAGAGATCGAAAGATAACATAAAAAACATTGACGAATTTTAGGTTCGTCAAGAAAATTAATTCATGAAACAGTTTCGAAGAACCTCATGAGGAGAACACCCTCAAAGTCCAAACGCACCTTTAAAATTAATTATTGGAGCAATCACGAATAACTTCTAGAGGAGCACACCCTCAAACTTTAGATGCTCTACCATTATGCCATCTCTAGGAGATCACTCGATCTATTTTAATTGTATCACTTTTTATAAATATCTCATTTGCAGCAGAATTTTGAATGTTTCTTTTTTATATTTCAATTTTGTCTTTCACAATTTTTGATTGAAGATTATTTTCTCCATAAATTGTATATATGACACTGATTGAAGATTGACTATATCATTCGTTGAAAATATTTTGCGACAAAAGCTATATGTTACACTAACTCATTATTACATATTGTACTGATTGAAATGTTCAGCTATCAACTCAATATATGGAAATAAGGGAAAGAAATAGGCGAACCCTATCGACCGAAACAAAGCTAGCTAAGTAAATGACTTTTTCCTCCGTTGGTTTCGATTTTATGCTACACATAACTTTTTAATATAAAAAATTTGATATTTTTTATTATAAGGGAAAAAAACTTAAGAAATTTAATTTACTTTTAGTAAATATAAAGGGTTTTTTAGTTTTTTTATTGGTAACTATTTATGTACATTTCAGTTAGTGTAAGTAATCACTTAAATAGCCATTTAAAAATATATATTTGATAGTGTTTGACATGTTAACACACATTTGTATGTCTTTTGGTGAACAATCCATAACTTTTTTATTTTAACCATGTTAGTGTGGTGTTTATATAGATAAATTAGTGTTCTTAAATATCCTAATTGAACCCATTTTTTTCTTATTTTTCTAAAGCATAGTTACCACTAAGGTTTTTTTTTTTTTTTTTTTTTTTTTTTTTTTTTGTGGGGTTTAATGAATGATTTTGAGTTTATTTAAATTTTATGAACCATGTATGAAATAAAATAAAACAATTTAAAAAAATTTGTTAAAGCGACCACGGACATGAAGTTTTCAGAGACTTGCCCAAAAGGTCGATATTATAACACATTACCAAAAATAACATTTGAGTATATGGAAAGAAAAACAGCATACCTTAATAATATAAATCAATATATAATTCATGGTAATCGAATCACGATATTTTTATTTATGTTTATATATTTTCGTTTTTTAATACAAATTAGGGTAGGGAGGCCACTATTTATGTTTTATATTGATATTTTGAGTTCTTATTTTTGCTGAGATGTTAACAAATAATGAATTGTTTTTGTTAATATACTCCTTTTTTGACAAGTTAATATACTCTGTCTTTAAAGTTTATTTTTAACTTATGTTACATTATAAACTAAGTATGATAAATTAATGCTTATATAAAAAAATAATTAAATTTAATTTTCATTTATTTCGGAAATATTTATATATACAGTTTAATATGGTAGCAAATTTGTATACATTTTTTCAAGGGAAAATTGCACAAGCGAACCATAAAATATGATGTTTGTAACAATTAAGTTCTTAAACTTTCAATTTGAGCAATCATCTATCCTAAAGTTTCAAAAGTGTTGCAATTAACACCCTTAAATTAATTTAAAAAGATTGTTACATGTGTGAATAGGGTAAAATTGTCAAAAAGAAAAATTTAGTCTTTCTTTTGTCTATCTAATAATCTATAACTAGAGAAATTCATAACTTCTTACCTCTTATAACTTTATAATAAAAAATTATGAATTTATCTTGTTATAGACTTTTAGATAGACAAAAGAAGATTCAATACTTTTTGAACAATTTTATCGTATTCACACGTGTGAAAAATTCTTAAAATTATTTTAAAGGGGTTTAGTTGCAACACTTTTGAAACTTTAGAGGTAACAAACGCCATATTTTATGGGTGATTTGTGCAATATTCTCACTTTTTTAATTAATGAAATATGCATATAATCAAACTTTGACCTTCTTTTTAATTAAAAATATAAACTTTAAGAGTAAATATCTTTTTTTTCTTTTTTTTTTTGTCTTCTTTTAGATTATAACCATGACATAGGGGACTCGAAACATCGAGCTACTGTTCTTGTTGGTCGAAGTCATAATATTTAGTTATAATATATTATTTTATCATTTACGAAAAATAGTATTCCACTAAACCCGTGACCTCATAGTTTTAAGTATATATTGATGTCACTGAGCTATTGCTTTTTTAGCCTCAAACTTTAGTTAATGTAAGTATAAAAAAAATAGTGGGAACTCAAAATTAGTGCAAATTTGTTTTAATGAAAATGTTTGGTTAAAATATCATATTGTTCATATAAATGCTAGATGATAAATTTATTGTTAAAGTTTTACTAAATAATTATCTATTGGACTGTCTGAAATTTTAAATAATTTGTACTAAACTCAACTGTTGATGAATGGTAGGGATCTTATTAAAATTACACTCAATTATTAAAATAATGATAAGAAATTATTTTTTAAGTAGGTGGTGATAAATTCCACCCAACATATAGTAAACCCTCAACCCTAAAACATTTATTTTAAGCACCTTAATTGTAAGTTTTTTAATAAAAAAAAAAACGGTTTGTTTTATGTATTTATGGAGATTTTATAAACGAGTTTTTATAACCACATTTTAAAAACATTATACAAACGAGATATTATTACAATTTATTATTTATAATCATTCAAAATAACTCATCATTTCTAAATACTCAAAATAAATACTCGACAATTTTTCAAAACAAACACTCTCTAAGTATAGTAATATTATGTATAATCAAGTAACTCACGATCCATATGCAAAAAACAATGAAATTAAATATTGACACATAACTCAAGTAGCAACCGTTACCCCACTCGATCAATCATTCGAGTCTCTTTTTCACTGTACTTTAAAAAAAAAAAAAAAAAAAATCCGGTGGTAAAATAAGATTTTTGAACCTAGATTGATTGAGACGAAAAGGTTTGGAGTGGGGGCTGCGAAGAATTTGTCCGGCTATTGCGAAAGTGAAAGCCCCGTTAATTTCTCAGACAACTTCTTCCATTTGCCGCCATTAACGCTCTTCTCTTTCACCACGTGTCTCTCTCTCTTTCTCTTTCACTCACTCCTTCACTTTACTGGCTGCCCCCATTCTCAGACTTTTGGGTTATTTGTTTCCAATCACGCTTTCTCTGTAATCCAAATTGAACCCCATTTTCATAAACAATTGTTCTTCATTCATCTCACTTTTTCAAGCTTAGCCAAATCTCACTTCCATGCCCTTTCTCAGGCGCCATTGATACAGATTAGTATTGGGTATTGGGTCTTTTTCGTGATGTTCAAATTCTTACTTAAAAAAGATGTTCGCAAGATTCTCAAGCGCAAGGATAGCGATGCTGGGCAAAAGGGTATTTTCGTTTTTCCTCTTTTCTTGGCGTATATTTTTGTTTGAATTTCGGATGTTTAGTTTTGCGGATTTTCCCCCTTGTTTTTCGGATTTTTGATTCTAATGTTATTCATCTTATTTTAGATGAATTGTTTTGAATTAATGTATCTAAACCACTTCTCTAAGCGGCGCTCTTGGTCTCTTTCTCGCTAGCCATGAAGGGTTTTGTTCATTTGATCAGAGTGGCTAAGGGCTTTGGTACTCTATTATAATATATTGCATTTATTGACCTTGAGTTTTCCGTTTGCGATTTTGCTATTGATTTTGTAGTGAACCAGATCTGGTATTTTGCTAGCCATTGTGTTCTTGAGTACTCAGAAGCTGCTAATTTTGGCCCTGTTTGATAACCATTTCGTTTTTGGTTTTTGGTTTTTGAAATTTAAGCCTATATTCACTTCAACTCTCTACCTAGGTTTTATTCTCTCTTTAAGTAAGTATATGAATCATAACCAAATTTCATAAACCAAAACAAGTATTTGGAAACTATTTTTTTTAGCTTTCAAATTTTGGTTTTGTTTTTAAAAATAAAAATAAGATGTAGGCATGAAAGTCATGGAATTTATGTGTTCGAGTAGTAATTGTAGGCTTAAATTTCAAAAATAAAAAACAAAAAAGCGAAATGGTTATCAAACGGGGCCTTAGGATCTAGTGTTCTGTTTAGTGATTTGCAGTAATGGGGAAGTGTTAGAACTGGTTGCCCACTCATGGAATACTCTTCATTATCGATTTATTGCCACCATTATAGTTTACGAGGGTGTTTGTGGCATGGGGATGAAGTGGGGAGAATGGGAATGAAATAGTTCTTGGTGTTTTGGCCACTGAGAATCATTCTCCCCACAATGGCATTTCTACAAAACACTATTTTATTTTTCTTTTAACTACTTTTTATTTTCTCCATAACTATTTTCCACTCGCATTATTCTCATTATTTTCTTTTTCCAGTAATTATTCCCTTCACTGCTAACACAAATAATTGTTATCTTTTCTATTTTCTCCCTAATTCTTATTTCTCCATAATCATTCTCATTCTCCTTCCTTCACGCTCTAAATAGTTGCATGTGTGCCAAGGCAATGTGCATCAAATTTTCAAACTCTGAAGAATGATTTAAAGACCTCACATTGTTTTGTTTTCTCCCTGCTATTGTATGCTCATAGTTGGTTTATGTTTTTTAATGAGGAAGTAGCTTTAGTACTGGTTTGATAGATAACTGTAATACAACTGGAACTGCTTGTTCTTTTTGAAGAATTCATCAGATGGAATTAGTTTTAAGTGTTATCAGTTGATTTTATGGAAGTCGATTTTTTGTGTTGCAGTAGTATAGCTAGAACGTAAGATGAAAGCCGGCATCTAAGTTAGTGAAGCTTCTTCAGTCATGAAATCTTTGTTTTGTTTTACTTTCCAACTCACATGTTTGGTCACCAGGAAAATCGTTGGAGGACTTGCGAGGATCGTTATTTAGCAAATTTCGCTCACCTGAAGGTGCCAAACGTCAGCAGCAACGTTCTTGTGGTCCTGCTGTTGCGCTTACCTTCAATTTCTTCGTTGCAGTTAACATTATTTTCATGAATAAATTGGTGGGTATTCCATTGCATATCTAATGTCAATATTTTACCATACTCTTCATTGGATTGGATTGTCATCTTTCCAGCTGATAATTCTGGTGGCTTTTTTTCTTTGCTTGTGTCTTCAGGTGCTTAAAACCGTTGGCTTTACATTTCCTATATTTCTCAGTTTCATTCACTATTTCATTAGCTGGATATTTATGGCTATTTTCAACTTTTTCTCTATCCTTCCCGCATCTCCTCTATCCAAGACTACCCGTTCGTCTACTCTATTTACACTTGGTTTAGTTATGTCCCTATCTACAGGGCTTGCTAACGTGAGCTTAAAGTATAACAGGTGAGAGTCAAAAATCCTCTTTTCCTTGATATATTTTTAGCGGCATTCTAGATGCTAAAATCAATTTTCCAGTGTGGGATTTTATCAGATGGCAAAGATTGCTGTAACTCCATCAATTGTATTGGCAGAATTTATCTTATATGGAAAGAAGGTTTCTTTCTTCAAGGTAAACCAAACCTTTTCTATAATCTATACTAATTTTTGTATCCTCTCTCAAAACTATCATGACTTTCCTATTACAAATCAGGGAATTTTTCCTTATACAAACAAGGACTAGTATTTAACTTTGTAAATCTATGGTATAATTGTATCATGTCTTGAAGCAGGGAGTCATAGTCTTTTGATCTCTAATTATCTTGATGGTTCATTGCTCACTTGTTCACATGCTTATTTTATAAAGATATCCGCCGACAAGAACATAACTCTACTAACATTTTCAGTTCAAATCCCCTCTCTGAAATATTGTTGAATCATTTTTCATTTTACAAAAAAGATATCCAAAATACAAAGAATGTTGATTACTTTTTTTGTGCTTAAATTATTTAAATATGCTAATGGTTTGTGCTATGCATCGATATCATTTTCCATTGACTTTACTCTGACTTCTGATGAATCTTCTCCTCGTTGCCTAGGTTCTAGCGCTTGTAGTGGTATCTGCTGGTGTTGCTGTTGCTACTGTGACAGATCTGCAGTTTGATCTCTTTGGTGCTTGTATTGCATTGGCATGGATTATCCCAAGTGCAGTTAATAAGATTCTTTGGTCCAGTCTGCAACAGCAAGAAAACTGGACAGCAATGGCGTATGTTTAAATCCCCATCCTGCATTTTATAGTTTTTCTTATTCTCTTTTTCATGTTACATTACAAGAAATCGAATCTGAACTTGAAATTGTGTCACAGGTTGATGTGGAAGACGACGCCTATTACATTGTGCGGTTTTTTCGTTTTAATACCTTTCTTAGACCCGCCTGGCGTTTTATCTTTTGATTGGAGCTATAATAATACACTGGCTATTCTGCTATCAGCAATTTTAGGCTTCTTGCTTCAGTGGTCTGGTGCCTTGGCACTTGGGTACGTATAACATCATGTAGCGATTCACTGTTTTTCATCTAACAATATGCTTGGTCTTAATATATTTGAACATTCATTTTCCAGCATTATATGCATGAGTTAAAGGGAAAGTTAGTGTCACATGTACAGTTACAAATGAGTGCTTCAATCAAGTTTTCCTTTCGTATGTTTTTTCTTTTTTAAAATTATTTTTTGCATTGTGGGGTCATAACACCATAACGGGCGATTGACTAAGGACATATCTACAGTGGGAAGGGAAAGGAAGGAAGGGAAGAGAAGAGAAGTGAAATGAAGGGATAAATGAAGAAAAGTAAGAATAAATTAGTAGTTGTTGTGATGGAAGTTGGTGGGCCAAACAATGAGGAGTGATCATTTTCCTTTCCTTCCCTTCCCTTCCCAATCCTTTTCACCGCACCAAACATGCAGTTATAGCTCAAGAAGAATATCCTTCTGGATTCCTCCTGGATTAAAGCGAACTTTGAATATGATGGTACGCAACACAAGCTTGTCGATCATTGGGTAGTTGAAATTCAACGCTATGTGATGGTTTATAGTGTTTTGGTAAATTATAAATTTGATCTTTGTGGTTCGATAAAACTTAGAATTTAGTTCCTATGGTTTAAAAATCTATACTTTAGTCCCTATGGTTTGGAGAAATATAGAATTTAGTCCCCATTGTTTAGAGAAATATGGAATTTAGTCCCTATGGTTTGATAAAAGCTAAAAAATAGTCCATGTTATTCTTAAATCGCAGGCGAATTAAGTACGTAGATGTAACTTTTGATATATGAATTATACGTTTTTTTTGTCCAATCAATGGCTTATCTCACACTCTCATCATTAAACACATAAATAACCAACTTCTACATATTTTATTCTCCAACAATTACGAACGACATAAACTATTTTTTAAATTTTATCAAATTTCAGCGACTAAATTCTAATTTTTCAAATATAGGGACTAAATTGTAGATTTCTCAAAACCATAGAGATTAAAGTTTAGATTTTTAAAACATAGGAACTAAACTCTAACTTTATTCAAACCATGAGGTCCAAATTTATAAATTACCCTAGTTTATTTATCCTTGTTTCTTAATGCTCATATTTTATCTATACCCTCTTCAGAAAAAAAAAAACAAACCCTATCTTTACCATAAGGCTAGTATAATCTTGTTTTGTTTTATGCATCATCTAGGGTTTGTTAGTGTGACTAGAAGGTTTGCAAGGTTTCGGCTTTTCGGGTATAGAACTAACAGCTAGAATCTTAAATCATTATGTATTCTGTCATGTTAAGGTAAAATGAAAATAAAATTTTACTGATGAAATGGAAATATACTAGACAAGAGCATACTGAATTCAAAGCGTAAGGAGTTATAAACAAACAAGTTCTTGGCAATTAGAAAACTAACCCCTCTGTGGATCATCCCAGAATCATCTCAGTTATAATTTTCCATTGCCTTTCCGAAGTAGCAAGTTATGATGACCTATGTTTGGTTATTTTTTCTAATATTTTGTTGTTTCGTTTATTCCTTAATTTTTGGGAGATTCTCGTGTTATTTTATTCACTATTATATTGGAGTTTTACTTTCTCTATAAAAGAAACTTCATCCCTCAACTGTACCGTGTGTGGAAAATATAATTAAAGAATTAGGTTAAAATACCATTTTAGTTTCTAAATTTTGAGGTTTGTTCCATTTTAGTCTCGATATTTTCAAAAGTCAAACTTTAGTCCCTGAACTTTCAAGTTTGTTCCATTTTGAGTCCTAGACTTTCAAATTTGTTCCATTTTGGTCCCAGGACTTTTAAATGTTCTATTCTAGTCTCTATACTTTCAAAATAAAATAAATTTAGTTTTTATTTGAAATTTTTTGTTAAAGTTTTATTTAAAAATTACCAATCTTTCTTATTAAATTTTAGAAATATAATCACATATTTTCTTTATTTATATTAAAAATATTAACATTGTTGAACCAATTTTTTTTTTTTAAAATCAACTTCAAATTTATTATATGGATCCATTTTAAACTTTTTTTTAAAGAAATTTAGGGACTAAAATAAATTTTTTTTTGAAAGCACAGTGACTAAAATTGGATTTTTGAAAGTTGAGGAACCAAAACGTAATAAACTTGAAAGTCGAGACACTAGAACTGAATTTTTGAAAGTCAATTGATCAAAATGGAACAAATCTCAAAGTCGAGGAGCCAAAATGGTATTTTAACCAAAGAATTGTTCTCATCCCTAAATTCAAGTATTCTATTCATGTAAATGGTTTCCATGTCTCTGAAGTTAATTATTTTCAAATTACCCAAGTTTATTTGGCTTAATGATCTTATATTATGTTGCCAAATTTCTCTGAGATGGGGTTAAATTCTTTGTACTAGTCTGTTCATCTTGTGTCTATGTGAAAGAGTTGACATACTTCAAATAAACTTTTCTGGTTATATGGTGAATTCTGAAGTATCCTTTTTGCCCATATTTCATTCAGAAATCAATCTGTTTTTCAATTGCTGCTATTAGATGATAAACTGCGTGAAGTATAACCATTCAATTCCATAGGATGGAAACTTATTATTGTTAGGATTGGTAAAAGAGCCGATGAATGCAATTCTGCAGAAGCGGCCCCAAAGGATGACACAATGGTCGAAACCTTGAGCTTTGAAGGTGTGCTTCTTCAAGGTTTCAAGTTCGAGACTCAGCCGTGATATTAATTTGTAAACACCTCCCGCGTCTCCATTCCTTCGATGGTGTGCTCCCTAAAGTATAACCATTCAATTCCACAGGATGTAAATATATTATTGTTAGGATTGGTAAAAGCGCTGATGAATGCAATTGTGCAGAAGCGGCCCCAAGGGATGGCACAATGGTTGAAGGCTTGAGCTTTGAAGGTGTGCTCCTTCAAGGTTTCAGGTTCGAAACTCAATTGTGACATTAATTTATAGACACCTCCTGTGTCTTCATTCCTTCGATGTCTCCTGGTGTCTGGACTAGACGGGCGTGATTACCCCGGATATAGTGAGCAAAGTTACGATTTTTCGATTTAAAAAAATGCAATTTTGCTGAAGCACCTGATTATCCCAAGGAACTCTCTGATTTTTTTTTTTAATTATTATTTTTTAAATGTTGAGTTCTTGTTTAGCCTAGCTCAAGCTGTCTAACTGCTTAGCATGAACTTTTTGAATGTTGAGTGTTACCTGTTGCTATAGTTTGTGTATGATCCAACACTTCTTTCATCTTTACTAATATGATGAACACCCACGTTTCCTTTTTACCATGATCTGCTCCTATTTTAATTTCTAGTTTCATGAAATCTACAGGGCTACCTCTGCTGTGAGCCATGTTGTACTCGGGCAGTTTAAAACCTGCGTCATCCTTCTCGGGAACTCCTATCTCTTTAATGCCGATCCTGGCAAAACTAGTATATTCGGCGCGCTCACAGCTATAATGGGCATGTCAGTTTATACCTACCTTAACTTGAGGCAGCATCAAACTAAAACATCTAAACAAGCATCGTTTCCGAAATCTAAGCTTAGCAAGGAAAATGGAAGCACTAACGACGAGAAGTTAGGGGAGGAGTCTGTTTGAGGTAGGAGATGAGCAGTTCCGAGCGGCACGAAGTCAAGGATATCTGTCGATTATTTGCAGGCGTTACATTGATTCGTCTTTAGGTAACTCTTCCATTTTTCTGCAGTTAGAGATTAGGGATAGATGCATGTCAATATGAGTAGACTTCTTTATTTTTTATTGTTTAGTTTTCTGCTTCACAATCTCTTATTTTCTCTTGCTATTTATTTATTTTTTAGCTCGTAGATTCGTTAAACTATTAACTATACATTGTAGAAATGAAATATATATTGAAGAAGCCATTGCATTTTGCTTCATTCTTGTACAGCCATTCTGTTGTTCTGGCAGCTCTTTCTTGTCTCTGTCTTTCACTTCACTTTGAAGCAACATCAAGGTGGTGCAAAATATTGGCCATGGTTTGTTATCTTTTGTTTATTCGAACCGGTAATCTCTTAGTTGAAGATACATGTCTTTTATTGCTAAGCTAAGCCCACTTTTACCTATTATATTTTGTTGATTGCCTAAAATAGATTGGGGGCATTTGGGTAACTTTTTAAGGATGAATTAGGTTTAGTTATAATAATCCAACCCATGTTGGGATCATCGGTTTTAATTGTTAAGGGACGACATTGTTTGATGAATCTTTATATTGGTATGATATTGTTCACTTTAAACATAATTCCTTGTGACTTTATTTTTGGCTTTACCCAAATGATCTCTCAATTAACAGAGTTGGATATCCTCCCTCTTGAACCTAATGTGATATTACAATTTGTTTGTATTCTTAACTATAATAATTGGTGTGTTAGTGTCTTCAAGGGGTGACGCAGTGGTTGAATGTTTGAAGGTGTGCTCTTTCAATGTCCGAGATTTGAGACCCATCTGTTACATTAATTTATAGACATTTCTTGTTTCTCTATTTCTTTGATCTATCCGGGTGCCTGATCTTGTGATGGGCGTGGTTACCTCATGTATAGTGGTAGAATTCAATTTAAACAAAGAAAAAACAACTTGATCTCTTACAGGAATGATGAGATGAAAGTGAAAGGTAGTGATTGATTGGGGATTATTTAACAGTTTGATTAACAGAAGAGATAGATAGAGCAGAAACAACAGTAAACAAAAAACAGAATATGTTTGGATTGGAAATGAAATCTGTGAAGTACAACAGTTTCATTTTGTTTTGAAACAAAGTGAAAGAGAAGCACATGGGGTCTTATGTTTACAAAAACAAACATGTCTTGTTCTTGTCTCCTCAAAGACATTACATTATTATTATTATTATTATTTTTTAATTTCTTGAAAAACTCCATATCACGTGCACCGCTCGCCTTCATTTTCTTTCTTTCCCACTCATGAAGTTGCCACTCTTTCTTCCTTGTTGGATAAGATTACTGATAGGCGTTTGGGAAAGTATGTAACGGCTATTTGGATGTTTGTTACGAGAATTTGTAAGAGTATTTCAAGTTAGTATTTACTAAATATTCTTAAAAATGATATCCAAAAGATGTTTTAATTATAATCATTAGTTATAAATACTCAAAATAAATACTAATTCTAAATACTCCTAAAAATTGCATTCAAACAAATTTTTTATTACAATCGTTACTTTTTAATACTCAAAATAAATATTGATTCTAAATACTTAAAAAAATTATATCAAAATAAGCTTTTGAATGTAATCATTACTTCCAAGTACTTAAAATAAATCTTTATTCTAAAAACTCTTTAAATCTCAATCCAATCATTCCCTAAATTTGTTATTTCTTTTTTTCTTGAATTGAGTTTTTGTTTTTGAGTTCTTTAATATGGAAATGAGAACTCTCTATTTCCTTTGATGTACTCTTGTGTTGCAATCTAGAGACGGACATGTGGTACTCAAGGTTTAGTAAAAAAAAAAAAAAAAAAAATCCAAGAACATTATATGCTTAGATATTGACACTTGAATTTGATTGATCATGTTTTATTTTTATGTTTTCGGTTCAATGTGTGAAGTTGAAATTCAAATATTTACTTTTTAAAATATTGCGACGAATGTGCTATTCTCGCAAAACAATTACACAAATAGTCAAATTTTAAAATATTTGTATATATAGTTATTAATACTCTGTTATAAGAAAATAATACAGTAACTAAATTTACTATTTTTTTATAATGACTATATTAATAATTATTTTTTAGATTTAACTAATTTTATAAATTTTTCCACTGGGTGATTGTTTATTTATTTTTTATTTTTTTTACCATTAAATCTTGTTGAAAAGGATATACATTTACAATTGTTTTTTAAAAAAATGTTTTTTTTTTGAATTAAAGAAAAAATATTTGATAGTGAAATCATCTTTTCATCAATCAAATGACCATGGAATCATTTCATAAATGGTTAGGTTTATGTATATTCTTATAAATAATTTCTAATTATTTAATTTCTGACAAGATTCTAGAATTGAATTGTCAAGACTGGTCTTTTTTGGGTTCTAATTAATCTAATTTATAATACAAAAAGAAAATAATAATATAATTTTTTCAACATGCATGATACTACAGACAAAAATCAAATTTAAAGATTATTTTATTGTTCCAAAAAAGATTTTTTAACTATAAAAAACTTAGCTGTGACTGCAAAGAAATATCATCAACCATTAAATATTTTTTAAATTAATTAATTATTTATAATTGCTTCATTTGGAGGGTTCTGTTCAGCAAGGCACATGCATTGTTAAATACCATCAACAAACAATCCAAAAGACAACTTTGCAATTGCATGATATATAATCAACCTTTTTATACATTACATACTAACAATATTAATTAATTACTATCAAATTGTTTTTTTTAATTATTATTATTATTTTAGTTTGATAGTTTTTTTTTTAAATTAAATAAAATTAAAAAAAGATGATTGAAATATGCGATCCGATGATTATTAGATTATATAAAACGTCTATTCATATTACTTTTGATAATTTTTCTTGCTTTGTTAAAGAGATTAGTTTTGAATGTTTGAAATTTGACTACGTATTAGTATTCAACGTACCATGTTTGATGTAATGTTGTTGCTTAAAATTCATCCATGCAAACTAAGTTTATAATTAGTTTAATTATCATATATCTTAGTTCGAAGACGATAATTGATTGTTGATTTTGAATCTTTATAATAAGAAAATATTAGCTTATCGAAATTTTTTTAATAACATTTAATCCCCTCTTCTTCTCTTATTAATTTATAAAGATCGATCCAAAATGAAACTTTTTAGTAGATATTAAAAAAATTTCCTAATCGGATGATAGGTTAAATTATCTATATTTGAAATAAAAACTTACGTGAAACAAAAAAGTCTAGTTCCTATACGTGATGCAAGATCGTGTATGCAAATTAAACTAGGCTATAGCTTTATACGGTCTATGTTTTGATGTCTACATACGTGACATAATTTGAGCAATATGCTGTTATTTAATTCAAAAAATTAAAGAAAAAAAAATTATTATTATTTTTTTTTTGAAGATTCAAATTATAAGCAAAAGAAATGAACTCAAAATTTGCACTTACAAGGAATTAATTTGCAAACAATACAAATAATGGCAATATATTTGTGGGAAATTAAAACCCATTTATCACAATAATTTAATCATCCCTTGAGAAGACTTTCAATTCAGCATATAATGATCTCATTTTCCCCTTTTGATTAAATAACTAAACCATATTTTCCTCTAATTTCTAACCCTAATTCTAAAGTACCTCTCAATAATGTGCTTTGATCTCTAATTAATTAGAGTCCCAAGAGCACGTAATATAATATCGTTATCGGTAACGCAACCAACATTCCGAATATGACCCTGCAAAAACCCATAACAAAAAATTCGTAAGTGCAAAATAACAGAGAAACTGTACTCGATCATTAACTACTCGTTAATACCAGTATTATAAGAGAATATGTGGCAATACTCATTAATATTAATGTTTACAATTACTATTTTTTCTTAAAGTAATGGTATTTGTAATTAGTTGTAAAGGCAATATTTCTTATTAATAAACGAAATAATTTAATTTATGGTAAACAAAATGAAGCTTACGCTGTGCTGAGTATATCTGCATGAACATTGTATTCTTTTGCAAATACAAAAGGAACGATTCCTTGTGGGAGGGCAGCCTACGATAAAAGAAGATAAAAGAAAAAAAAATGTTATAACAAAATCGTAAATAACAATTAAAAAAAAAAAGTAATAATCAACGACAAAAACATACAAATTTACATGGTTAACTAAAGTTGTGTATACAAAATATATTATCGTAAATCTCTGATAAAATCCTAATACATACATTAACGATATGTCTGATGAATAATCATAGTTTCAATCGTGGAATTAGTGATGGATAATTAAAATTAAAGAAAAAATAATTCCTGCACAACATATTTTCATTTGTTTTAACAAAAATTCCAATTTTATTCATTTTTTCAGAATAGTGTTAATGAGCTGATTGGATGTATCATTAGTTTTGAGTCTTGAGTTGAACTATTAATTAAAGGCTATTAGGAGAAGAGACGTGGGTATTTTGGTCATTTTATATAAACGATTTATTTTTCTATTTTCAGAATTTTGTTATACATGAATTATTTTTTTATTATTTTTTTTTTTGCTATACATAAAAAATCCCCAAAATTTGTACTAAAAAAAACCTCAAATTAAATTTATAATTTACCTAATAATTAAATTTATTTTAATCTATCAAATTAAACTTTTGAGTTGATCGATAGTTCAACGTAATAAGACATTACGAATACTAGAATTCACCTGAACAATTGCAACATGAAGAAGAACTCCTCGAAGACCAACTGCAATGGAAGTTGCAGCCATTACAGCAGGGCCTGTCAAGAACCTCACTGCCATTGAAAAAGTTGCAACTGATTTCCCACAAGCTATGATCTTCGGCTGTAAAGCCATGAACAAACCTGCAAAATGATTCGATTCGGTTCGGTTAGGTTAACTCGATTCGACCAAATGAGAAAACGATACCGAAAACGAAAGAAAAGAATTAGATTGAATACCAAGGCTGAACATAGCCATTCCTAAACCAGCATCAGATAGAATTGAGATTGATCCTTTAATAATGGTAGGCATTTCAATGTGCCATCTGTTATCATACATCAAATCAACCATCATCCAAAAACAATACTTGTTTACATATCGATGTGTTAGAAGTTGAGGCATGATGATTTCGGTTTGGTTTTTATCGGTTCTGTGCCATACCGATAATCAAACTAATATCATCGATTTTTCAATAATTGAATCCAAATCAATGTCTAATAAATGTCAGGTTTTTAGTTTTGATTTTTAAGAAAATTTGATTCATTTTTCAATTTTTTGTTCCATTTTCAATTTGATTCTAAGAATTTTCATTTTATTAACGAAAAAAAAAAATTTTCCATAAATATCATACAATTTATTATTACATATTTTATATTTAAATTAGTTCTATAATCAAATCTAAATACTACTCTATATATTTTTCTTATTATTTATATATTCCGTTCAGTTTGGTTTTTTGTTAGTTCCTCGGTTAAAGAATTGAAACAAACCAAATAATTCAATATTCTTCTAACAAACCGAATTGATCTACTGGATCGGTTTAGTTTAGTTCGGTTATGTAGATTTTCGATTTTTGTTTCTCTAAATTGAGCTAAGACGTTTTTGTTGGCGGTATTTTTTTAAAAATATAGAGAGGAAGAGTGTACTTGTAAGAAACGAGGGACCAAGCGACACCGATAAGACTCGAATACGTGTTCGGGTTTCGGATGAGCTTTCTCCACACCATGATGAGAATGAGGCGAGTCATAACACTAGCAGGAGGCATATTTTGTTTGCTGTTCTTCTGTTGATCAAAATCTCCATTATATGGTGATGAATTTTTATTCCCTTTGAACCTTTTCTTTGATCCTTCTTCAATTGATTCTTCATCTCTGTTCTTCCTTCCTGGACTCATATTTTGTATCACCTCTTGTAGCCCTGTAAACAACGTTGAAATTACTTGAACTATGTTACGCCGTACATATTCGGTATTAATTCTCATATTATTAGACAGTGTAGACATCCATCTTAAAACCAATTGGCTGTGGGAGGAGTAGCCCACTTTATCTTTAAGTGTGTTGAAGAACCCTCATCTTTTTAATATAGGATGAGTGCCACAGGTGAGTATCTCTAATACGTATATGTTAACAACATTATATATAAATTTTCGTATTGAATTTTTATGTAACTTCGACTGAATGTTGTTTTAGGGTAATTACGTAGCATTTGTATTCTTCACGATCATCTAAATAAACGGATTCTGCCCTCTACTCACTGATGTAGTTGTTTATTTTTAGTTCATAGGGAGTTGGTGAACTCTAACCACAAATCTCGTAGTTGTTAGTACATTTCAAAATGCTAGTTCACCTATACTCACAAATATAGCTAACAGAATATTCGTAAATCACGTAAATCTATGATCTTTATCTGATGTTTTTCTATTGTTTATCGGGTTGTATGTAGTTTTTCAAACCAGTATTTATTAATATTGGTTTGAAAAATGATATACAAACAAGCTTTGAACTTTAATCATTACTCCTAAATATTCAAAATAAATCTTCATTCTAAATATTAGCTCTAAATATTCTTAAAAATTTCATCCAAACACGTTTTTTAGTATAATCATTACTTGTAAATATTCAAAATAAATCCACCTTCTAAATACTGATTCTAAATACTTAAAAAATTTACCCCAAAACATAAGATTCTTGCTTAACAAACAGTATTTGAACTTCCTAACGAAGTGGGTTTGAATTTTTCTCTCACCTTTTGCAGCAAGGGCTTCTTGTTGAGCTTTGGAAGCCTCAATGGCGGCAAAGTCGGAGGCGGTGGCGGCTCGATTCGCAGCGTGTTTGAGGTTTCCTTCCGAAACAGGGGAGACACTTGAACTCCAAACAAACATGTGAAGCTCCTTGTTGTCGTTGTTGTTGTTAGCAGAGGAGTTTGCACCAACATTAATGCTGTTGTTAGGATCTTTCTTCTTCATTTGGCCACCACTTGAAGAACCTGAAAACATGGGGTTTGGTGGAGGATATGATGGCATTGATCCTCCATTGATAAGCTCTCCACTCATGCTCCTCCCTCCTTTTTTCTTCTTCAGCATCTCCTCGTCGAAGTTCGACGTTCTTGGTGTCGCCCCTTTCGAGGATTGCACCGAGAAAACCTCTCCTATATAAATCAACCCAAGAGTTTAAACCGAAAGAGAATTAGTATATGGAATGATGAGACAATAGTGTTACATTGATTCAAATTAATGACTTACCATCTTGATAAGACGTTACCATACTAATCAGATCTAAAAAATAATTATAAATATTTATTTGAGTAATATCATGTACTTTCTTATAATACAATATTTATAATACGTAATTAATGACTATACATGCAAAATTTTAAAATTTTATTACATTTTAATTATTTTGTGAGAATAACCTATTAAGTTAATTATGAAATTAAATTCAATCCTTGCTCTTGTTTGTATAAACTTAGTGTTTATCTGAAGATCCAACCGTATGGTTAAAGATTTCACATTGAAAAAGTGAGAAGATCTTCTAATATTTATAAAATAGGTGAACTGGGTCTCTCATAATAAATTTTAGCTCAATGCTAACAGATATTCGGTCGAATCATAGTGTAGTTGAGATCCAATCCGAAATAGATATCATCTCTAGAGAACATGTCAAATATCCCGAATTGAAAAGGTAAATAGATCTTCTAACATTTTTTAAAGACAAGTGGATTATTCATCACATCACAAAATCATATAAACTCAAATGGGTATTCGATATTCTCAAAATTGAGATTGTTAATATACCAAAAAACCAATCTTGTAAACAAATACAATCAATTAACATATGAATTACCTTGAAAACTGTTGGTGTAACCATGTTTAGGACTAGGAGCTTTACTAGCAAACATGGCATAAAAATCAGTCTGGTTAAAGCTCGAAGCTCTTGGCGTCGGCTCTCGAGAAGATTGAACGGAATAAATCTCGACACCGGTGAGATTAGAAGCTCTAGGAGTCATGGAAGTCAGAGAGTTCAAACCACGAGACTTGTTGAAAGAAGAAACCATTGAAGAAGAACCAGCAGTAGATCTTCTAACCACAACATGAAGCTTCCCATCATCACCAATCTCAGCATCAGTCAACAATTCTTCTCTCCCATTCAACGAAACCACATCCGAATCGACGCGAAACGACGTGATCGAACCGGCCGTCTCGGGAAACTGCTCTGTAATCAGAAGCCTAGCTCCCCTGTATTCAAACATAAACAGCATCAAAGTATACCAAATTATGCTCTGAAGAACAACAATTTGGACCATGAGATTTCCAGAGAAATCTCCATACATTGCTTTGAGAAGTGGGATTCCCATAACGAGGGTGTTTGGGAGAGTGGATAGTGAAAACAGAGTGATCATCCATTCCAGAGTACCCTGTTTTGAGAAGCTCTGCCATAGAAACAGAGCAAAGAGGATGACAATTTTTTGGAGGGAATCGGCAGCGATGAATTGGTAGTTCATGGCGTAGGGATCGTTGGAGGAGATGAAGTGGAAGGAGAGTAACGGAACGGCAAAGACGGCGACAAAACGGTTAATGCCGGAGCATTGATCGGGTGTGAAGATTTTCCACCATTTGACGGAGCCGTAGGCTAAGATCATTGCGACGTAGAGCGGAACAATGGCTGAGAACACATCGTAAATGTCTTTTCCAGTGATCATCTCTTCGATTTACAGAAGAAGATTTGGGAAATGGGTTTGATTTGTTTTTGTGTTTGGGTTACATGAGGAAGATGAAACAGAGAGGGAGAAGAGAAAGATAGATGGTGGTGATTCTCTTTACTTAAATATAGGGATTAAGTAAATCAATATTTTAATAACTTTCAAGTCTAAGGCATGTTTGGATGGAAGGTAGTCCAACAAGTAGCTAAAGAATTGAGTGGTTTGAATTCGATAGAAAAAAGTCGAGTTAATATGTTCATCATAGTTAAGAGAATTAAACTACTCGTTTAAAGATTAATATTAATAATTATCTACTTGTATAGATTTTTATAATAAATTTCAAAAAGTCAATAATATAAAATTATTTTGAATTTAAATACATTTAATTTAAAATTCTTATGATATAGACAATGTTGTAGTTAACAATCTTAATTTAAGTTTTTAGTAAATATAGATATTTTCTATATAGTATTTAATCTATTGTTTAGACATTATTTATGATTTGTCATTGAATATTTGAAGATTTGATATGAAAAACTAGAAGGTGTGTATATATATATATATATTTTTTACTTATTATGAGATAAGCGCCTCTCTAAATTAGAGAAAGTTATAATGGTGTATGTTGTTACATGAGTGCATTTGATGATTAATAAAATATGTGCAATTGGTATAAAGCACGTTTCACATTTTATTTGAGGTATATTATTATCAGCGACATTATCAATAATTGTTTGATAATTCGTGAAATCTACGCAATTCTTGTGATACAACGACACATCGGTTTTGCAGTATATTATGTTCAGAGGCGTGAGCAACAAAAAATTGACTATTCATCAAATCGGTATGATTCATGAGATTCAATAACTTCAAAGTTTTATCTGCACTATGTTCAGTTCGACAGTGTGATCGACAACTGTGACTAGAAATAAATATAGATATTCTCTACATATATTAAATTTAATATTTGAATACTCAAAGATATTGGTTAGATATTACCTGATATTTTTTGAGATTTGATACGAAAAACCAATAATTGTAAACCGTTATCAAAATTGTAACTATTTCTTAACTTTAATATGCATATTATTTATGTATTCCTCCTAAATCCGAACATTATACTTTCACTTTCTCGATCTCGTGCACCGCGACCGAACCGAAAGGAAATGGAAGGTGGATTATATTGTGTGAGCAAAGAAAGATGTTAGGGTTTTAAAATAATGTTTTGAAGATCAGAGATTGTCTGAAACAGCATAGTCGGCGGCACAGTAGGAGTTAGAGCACATGAGAGTTACAGCCAAATTCCCACTCATCCACGCCATTACTTCCCCCTCTCTTTTTTTTAGTTATATATATTTTATTTTAATTAAATCTTTGCTGGAACTCGAGCTTTTTATTTATTATTATTATTTTTATATCATTTTTACCAATTATTGTGTTATTATTATTTAAAAAAAAAAATTAAAATTAAGTTTCTGCAATCTGCAGTTTCTGTTTTTCTTCTTGCAGTTTTGAGTTTCGATTTTGTTTGTATAGATTTGAGTAGATCCCACGTAAGCCTGGAGATGACTAATTTGCTTGAGATAAATTGATTTTTTTTTTTATTATTACTGGTTGGAGATTTGAACCAGTGACCTCAGGGTCCTTCGGCGTTCACTAATTTACTTTGATATAAGTTGAAGAGAGTTTTTGATAAAGTTGTTGTGTTTGATTTTTTAATTATCTTTGGGGGAGAAGTTCAACTCAATGCATGTTGGTCATGAGAATGTTTATTTATTTATTTTCTTCTTCTAATTCTTTTAGTAATTTTACGCTAATATATACATTATAGATAAAATACTATTTAAATATAAAATAAACAATAGCAGCTTCGACTACAAAACTCAAACGGTAAAGGTTAGGTTTGATTGGATTATGATTTTTTAATTTTTGTTGAGTTGACATGATTTTATGGTTGACTAAGTTTTTACTAGTTCAAATCATCTCAACTCGAACTAAGGAATAATACATACATAGATAAATTAATCAATATGATAAATTTGTGGTACTAAAAGTATAGTATTATTTATCTCTTATTTATTTTTTTAATTTACATATATAAATAGAGTGATTTTATTGATCTAATGCATAAAAAAAAAAAAAGTAAAGTTAAAGTATATGATTTTTTATATTGTTAATGTATCTAGTTTTAGTTTTTTTTTAATGTTGTTATTCGGTTAGGGAATGTTTGTTTTGAGATTTTCAACTAGTATTTATTAAATACTCTTTAAAAAATTAGATCTGAGTTTTTTATTACAATTATTACTTTATAATACTTAAAATAAATTCTCGTACTAAACATGAATTTTAAAAATTATATTCAAACAAATTTTTGACCATTATACCACCACAAGGAGTGATTCATATATCTTCAAAACATTTATTTTATGGTATTTATATATTTAAATTGTTAATTTTTGTTGCTTTTGTGTTAATAATGAATGAATTTAATCTATAAACCAAAATAAAAAATTAAAATAAAATGAAAGAAAATAGCAATATTAATTGAAACAAAAACATAGAAATGTGTAGTCAGATGTCTCCATTGCTACCAGAAGAAGAAATTACAGAGTTGTCAATTTTTTAAAAACATTATGATTCATGAATGATGAGACCAATGAACAAATGGAGAAGGAAAGAAAAAAAAAAAGTACTGCACATAAAACAAGACACATTTAATGGTGTTAATTTTAAATGTGACAATATTTCCACACTCTTAGTACAATTAGATATGTCAATGTCAAACTCATAATAATAATATTATTAAATGTTATATTATTTTCTTATTCTATTTCAAATTTCAAAACTCTATTCAAGTTGTTATAACCTATAGATTTCAAAACACTAAGGGCGCGTTTGGCTACGGCGTGTTGGGATGGGAAGAGATGGGAAGGGATGAAAAGTGTTATTAAAACGGCATTTGGGGTGATGGGTTGGGGTGAGAAGTGTTAGGAAAATGGTGTTTGGGGTGGTGGGTTGGGGTGAGATAAAAGTGGATGAATGTGATTGATGTGATGTTTTTTTATAAAAAGTAAATAGATTGTTTTTTTATAAAAAGTAAAATAATTAATAAATAA
>JBBMEG010000009.1:10906191-10919858 GCA_037832605.1 Cyclanthera cordifolia | reverse complement strand
TGGATAAATGAATGAGTTTATAACTAGTTTGGTTGCTTCTGCTGCTCGTTAGAACTATAATCTGAACTGAACTTACTCGTTTGTAAATAAGAATTATCCAACTATTTTTTTATTGTCAATTGAATTTTAGATGGATGTTTACGCTTTTTAATAGTTTAATTTATTAATAAAAGTAAAATGACAAGTAGATATATGTCCATTTAATTATTTTATTTAATATATTTATATACATAAAATTTTAGAAATATTTATTTCTATGATATTTTTCTTATATAATTAACTATCTAATTGAAATTAATAAACATTTATCTTAAATATATTGAAAAATTAATCTAAATTATAATGAATTCATTTAAAGTACAATAATTAAGATTGAGAAAAATTGTAAAAAATTTGTGAATAATAATAAAAAAAAAGAATTAAATGGGGAATCATTTCCCATGGGGAACCGATCCCGAGCATTTCCGGTGGGTAATCCCTAGCTCATTCTCTAAAAAACATTATGGTGAATTTTGCAAAAATAGAAATTAAAATTGGTAGCAGTAATAGAAACCATAAAGTTATCATTATCATCTCATCGAATAGACTTCTCTAATAGTTAGATTGATATATGGAATAGATTCAGATTTGTTGCTATTGTTGTACATAAATGGTTTTGGTTTAAAGAGGCAAATCATGACGATGAAAAGAAAC
Source organism: Cyclanthera cordifolia (assembly GCA_037832605.1). Classification (NCBI taxonomy): domain Eukaryota; kingdom Viridiplantae; phylum Streptophyta; class Magnoliopsida; order Cucurbitales; family Cucurbitaceae; genus Cyclanthera; species Cyclanthera cordifolia. The sequence continues at coordinate 10,919,165 of JBBMEG010000009.1, read as the reverse complement.
TATCTTAATCAAGATTAAATGTGGTGATTTTCCGTAGGTTTTGGAAGGATAATGGAATAAAACTAAATATACGATATAATCTACTATCATCACCATATTAACGCAGGAATAAACAGAAAAATAATAAAAAGAAAACACAATAATTTAGAAAAAACCAGAACTTCAATAGTTACAATCACACAAAATTCTCTCCCCGACCCTAATTAAAACAAAATCACGTCAGCATCCGAACTCGAGCTCTTTGACGAACTTGCTCTGTTTGGATAGTTTTCTTTCGTGAGACCAGTCTGTCCGCACTCCCAGTAATCTTTCTTCTCAGGGTATGTACGGGAACCACCGCTTAAAAATTACAACTTATTTCCAGAGGTGCGATAATTTCCTTCTAAAATATTTTGTCGAAAACTCAACATTATCTAGTTACTTGTTACAAACACCATATTTTAAGATAATTTGTGCAATTTTCTCTTTTATTTGAATATAAAATATTTTGGTCATTTAAAAAGTAATAATAATAACCAAATAAAATAAAAACTTGGGCCACAATTCGAAGAATTCTTGGCTAAACAAATACTTTTCCACACACGTATAGAAGAAAAGGTTCCAAAATAGAAGTTGATGATACTATTTTGAATAGACAAGAAATGGTTAAGTTAATTGATTTTGAAACCAATACATTACATAAAGTCTTAATTTAGAGATTGGGGTGTATTTGTATCAATCAATTAATCAATGGTGACGACTCAAATTACGTCCATGTATTTTTCCAAATAATAATATACATGTCCTAATCGTCTTTTAATAATTAAAATTTGATTTTTTTTATTTAGTTGTTCAACGTTTTAAAAATTAAATTAATTATAAAGATGTTGGAAATAAATTCAATAATAATAATAAAAAGAACTTTAGTACCATTAATTATTAAATAGTTGCAGAATTGTGATTATCGTGCAAAATTCGTTCTGACTCTTCTTTTATATTTTATTTTATTATTGTTATTTGTCTTTTATATTTAAATATTTTAAAGTTTGAATTTCAATTGTTGGACTTTGCCTCTACAATATCCAACACTTTGATCTCAATCTCCAAACATTTATTACAAATCTATATTTATTCCATCAATTTTTTTTTTTTATTGACAACAAGAGTGTCAATTTCTTAAAGGAATCGAATGTGAAATTTAATAATAATATTTCTTGTTAACTAAATAAACTTTTTGTCAAGAGTAAACATAATATTTTTATATTGTAAATTTGATTACAAGATCTTTCATTAGAATTCAATAACTTATATGCATAAAATGAATTTTCTTATAAAGTTAAGAAAATTGAATTAAAAACATTGTTTTTTGTTTCTTTTAAGTATAAATTGGGTTTGGGAACCACAAGATCTACATAGGGCACAACTATTCTCAAATAAATGAGAGTCAAATATTGATTTTCAAAATCGAACTCATAACATAATATTAAATTGGATTATCACTAAACAATTAAATTAACACGCTATCAACCCATTCGGTATTTTTCTTTTAATCAACGAAAAAACAAGCATTTTATCAAATTAAAAAAAAAAAAGATGTATTTTATAAGTTCAATGAAGATTTTAAATGTTCAAGTAAAATTAAAACCAAACTTAAAAAAAAAAAAAAAAAACATATATCAATCCATATGAACATTGATATTGACCTTTTTATTTTTACAATATGTGGTGCAGAGAAAATCAAAATTTTCCTTTTGCTAATTTTGTCACAATGATATCATTGTATTATGTTAAAACTGCATTTCTTTTTAATCTTATAACATTGAAAATGAGAACGAAAACAAAAAATTGAACTATAAATCTATCAAACATATGTGTATATATGTGTCTTTAATTTAAATAGCTAAACAAATCATTGCGTATTTTAATTAATTTTACAATATAAATTATTTAACTATACTACATGTAATTATAAAAAAAATGGATAAGATGAATACAATGTATTAAACCCTTTTTTTTTACACAAAACAAATATAATCTATGTGTGTTACATATAAGTGTGAATTAAATAGAAGAAACCTTATATTATATTTTTAATCACTTGTTTATCATAGTTATATGTAATATATTTGAATTTATAAATAGGTGACTATTATTAATTTAACTCTGGATCTTTTAGTTTTGTATTTTTTTTTACTAATAAATTATTAATAACTAAAAAACTATTAATTGTGGTTACTCAAAATTTGAACAATGTTAGTTGAATTTGATAGGACTATAATCTCCTCCAAATTTTTTTAGAAAAGAACTTGTGGAACCAATTTCTTTCACAAGGATTACACATTGAGAGAGAGAGAGAGAGAGAAAACAAAAAATGAAAAAAAGAAAACAAAAAAACCCCATTAATAAGATTAAAAAAAAAAAAAAACTGAAAAAGAATAACAGAAAGGACAGTTTGGACTTTTCATCTTCAGGTTTGATGGAAGAGGAAGCCCAATAGCGATTCAGTCGACGAAAGAAAGCCTTATGATTTTAGGCAGAGAAGAGCCCATGAAACCATTTTCAATGGCGCCTTCATCTTCCTTCCCGCCCAAACTCAGCCTCACCTCGCCGCTTTCTTCCCCGCCAAATCCCACCCCTCGCAAGCTCGATTCAAGAATCTCCGTTATCCATTTCTCAAACACTTTGTTCACGAATGAATCGGAACTACATTCAATCGCTTCCAATAATCTCTCTTCCACGCTGAAATTCGCATGTTTTTGTGATCCGACAACCGCTTGAAATGATCGGATGATCTTCGACTTGAACGATTCTCTTTGTTCTCTTTTTGAGGATGGAGTTTTGTTGAAAACAAAGCGGTTCTTGATTGACTGGAGGAATTGCTTCTCGATTTGGAGGTTGTTTGGTGCTGAGTCTGGATCGTCGGAGTGAGGTATGTCGTTCTCTGTTTTCTCTTGTGATTCTTCGTCTTCATTGGCTTCGAGGTTTAGGTCGAGTATGTTCGAGCTTGATTGTCTTGACAGGCTTCCGTTTATTTTCGATGTTTCGACTGTGTTATGGTTTGTGTCTTCTTCTTCTTCTTGTTTGATTATTCTCTGATGCTTTGTGTTGTTTGGGGATTCCCATTCGGCTCTTCGCTTCTGATCTAAACTGAGCGCTCTAAAACCAGAATTAATGGCGATATTTAGTGTCATTGGGATTATGGATTCTGTATACTTTTCCTTTGCTTCACCTCTGGTTAAAATGAATATGACTTGGCGTGGTTTTACATCTTTTTCATCTATTTCTCCAAATTTCCCATTCTGGAATCCTTCTGCTAGGATCTTCACGAATTGAGTATCTGCGTGATCGATGTCTTCAACTAAGACTACTAGTTTTTCTTGTGTTTTCATGGCATTTTCAAGGAATTGAGAAGGCGTGGTTGCGTCATTGTCACCTCTTTCATTTAGCTTGCAGAGTAGTTCAGTTGACCCAAAAATTGACTCTGCAATTGCTCGCGCCAACCTTCTTTTTCCAATCTGGTCATTTCCTTCCAACATTATCCAAGAGAATTCCTTATTTGATGATTTGAAACTAATCAGTTCTTCAGCTACCGAACGAATGATATCTGATTGCCAAGGCACGTTCTCTTGCAATAATTTGCTTAGACGATCACTTTCTGTAATTCCTTCACTCTTTCTCGTAATTACCAATTCTTTTGGCTCTTTGTACAGGGAATCACCTAGAGACAGTGAAATGTTTACTTCCTTGTTATCTTCTTCCATGTTCTTGAGGTAATCCAAGCTTGGTGCTGCATCGTGATTCTTGTGCTTTTCACTGTCGAAATTGAACTCGGTTATGCAAGATTGTTGCCGCCTAAATCGAAGCATCTGATTTGAACTTCTCGACTGCTTCACTGCTGGTTCAGTGAAGCAGATTGTATTTGAATCTTGGAAGATGCTGTTGCTGGTCGACAATGGATGTGGCCAAGTACTAAGAAAGTTACTTCCACCGGTGCCACTGGTGCTTTCATTGCTGTTAAATGTAGATTTCTCCTGTCTCTGAGGACATAAAGAAGTAAAGCGTTGAGATGCTAAATTAAGACCAATCATTGAAGTGGTATTCGGTTAAGATCATAAAAACAAAAAACAAAACTACAAATCGAAACTGATCACCATGCTGTAAATTCTTGAATAAAAATTTACATAGAAACTACTATGAATAAGTTCTCAACTAGTCTCTATCACAAAAACCTTTTCTCCAGTTTAATGAAAATGGATATTAGAAAATGGCTGGATCCCATAATATTAGTGGTTTTAAGTGATAATAGGTTGAAGATTAAATTCCTTGGGTATCAAAGTTGAGCACTTAGAAAGTTTGTAAAAACCAAAACTCAATCGATCAACTTTAGTTAAACAAGTCGATTGAACCAACTCAATTCAGTTTCTATTCTCTACATTACTTTTTACCTATCAGTCAATTTCTTCATGGAAGTGAATAGTGATTGGTTTCATAGTTGTACCTTGAGATGGGATAGTTGGGTGCTGAAGGGCTGCAGCCAGGAAGGCAACTCTTTCTGCTGACTTGATTTTAATTGTTGAGCTTCCTTATCATGATTGGAAGAGCAGTCGCAGCAAGTGATCTTGTCTTGGCCTTCTTTAGCAATACTGAATGGCTTTGTTTCCCACACATGTGATGCATTTTGGGAGAAAGGCATCCTCGAGCCATGAAGACTGCAAAACAGGCAAGATCATTTACTCATGAGGTGCTTCCAGTCGGTATGTCTTCATGAATTTATATAGTTTCCATTTCAAAAATGTCTTCATGCAATTATTCGTTTATGATATGTTTGCATAAAAATGAAGACTTACAACTTGTTTAAAATGTAGCACTCATTATCCTACCCTGCTAACTATTTATTATAATCCTTGAACTAATGTACATAATGGAACCCAGGTGAGGGGTAATCGAAGTCATGTCTACAATGTAAATTTTATTCCAGCACCGATCTAGGCAGCCTCAGAAGACATAACTACTAGTGATCTAATAAAAGAACTGTCCATTATGATGCCGTACATTTTCTAAACAAATACTTCAGAAAATCCAGAGAGTCTTCATAAATGAGAGAGAAAAACATACCTGAAACTGTGGAGGCTTAAGCCAAGTGCTCCATCCGAGGGAACGGGAACAGCTTGAAGATCCCACCGAGTCTCAAGAGTTGGCTGCCTCATTTGACATCTCATGTAAGTCTGATAACTTGCTGTTCCCACTAGCCACAACTTTGTGCGAGAGATGCTGTGAAATGATATTAACCTCGAAATTTCTTCAATTACGTGATCAATTTGGCTATAACTAGAAGCTTCTTTGTTAGAAAAACTGCTTTCCTCTTTTTCTATAACATCTGTTTCAACCATCCATTTCAAGTCTCCTGTATATATTATGGCTGCCCACCCTCTTGATACAAGGGAATCAATATTCCTTCTCAGCTCTGCCACCTTCATTTCTACGTCTTCTCTTTTCATGGAGTTCAAGGAAGCAGGAGATAGCAGAAATTCAATAATTTTGGTTGATTTTAGTTCATTGGGAACCTCTCCTCTTGCTACTCTCCCCATAAGCTCTGAAATTACACCTTCTATTATTGAGTTAGAATCACCAATGATGACAGTATTCTTTTTTTTTCTCCCAAGCATTGCCTCAAACACCAACTTGACATCTTGCTTTAAAGAAGAAGCAGATTCAGCAAAAACATTAGTGCTGGATATTCTCTTTTGTGGGGAGAAGGGAAGTGGCGTTTGCTCGGAAGTACGAGTCAAAAAATTGTTTTGCCAAAAATCACCTGGATTAAAAATCATGTTGTCTCGTTGATCAGAATGATGATCGGTGCGAGAAGGAGAAGAAGGAGAAGAGAAGATCCCACCAGAGCTACCATAACAGTGAAAAACAGAGGAAACTGAGGGATCCTCTAAGTTACTCTTGACAAGAGTACTGGAAAACCCAGCTTCTCTCATAACCCTACTAACACTTGGGTCATCCAAAATGGAGATTATAAGCTGCTCCAATTCTACCTTAATTGCTAAAACTGGCTGATGTTGTTGTTGCTGCTGCTGTTGCTGCTCTAGACAGCCCCTTCTTTGGTTTGCCTGAGCTCTTTTAAGTGCTGCAATGAGTGCATTAGACAGAGAAGGCTGGCCATGAAAAAGTGGGCCAGGTGTTGTTGGGAGTCTATTGAGAGCCACATTGAAACAAAGCTCAAGAGCTCTACAGTGGAGAGGATGAGAAGTTTGATGTGGCTGAGACTTGAGACATGCTTGCCTTAAGAGGCTGCTACTCCTTGAGCTGAATAAAGTAACAGCCACATGGAGAGGAGTAAGCTGAGCATGGCCTCTTCTTCTAGCCAAGCTCAGAGATTGCTTCAGCACGGAAGCAGCCTCCGGTGTGAAGGTCTGATTTGCTGCACAACCTCCTGATCGCATCACTTACTCGAAATCCAACCCCCACCTAGTGTTACCCTTGTTAAATAAATCTTGGCCTTGAGCAAGGAAAAGAAAAGAACCAAACAAAAGGAGTTCCTTTCTTCTTTATCTTTCTTTAGTTCAGTGAACTCTCTCAATTTGCAGAAGCTTTCTTAAAGCTGAGCTTGTTCTCCCTCAAAGGTACTTGGGAATGAAGCAGATAGATAAATGGACCATCCAACACCTGGAGTTGATGTTGAGTTGAGAATTGAGTTATAAGGATATGGAGAGAGAAGATGGTGAAGGATGAGTTGAGTTAGGCTTTAGAAAGATGAGACTGAACCAAATCTCATTCTTTTTATACTAACTTCTCTTATGTTTTGTTTTGGTAAGCAATTCTTCTATTTTGGCTTCTCCCCTTTTTAGTCTGTCTTTCCATGTGTCTCATTTCTTTAACTTCTTACCTCTCTCCTCTTTTTCTCCTGTTATTTTTCCCACTTTTCCAAGTAATTTTTTAATTTTAACTACAATTCACAATCAACCCACAATATATTGAAATATGTTCAGTAGGGACAAAAATTTAACAGTTAATTAATCGTAATATATTTTGTTTTAAACGAAAAGAACAACACCCCAACCATCAGAAACTTAGATAATCTATGTACGATTTCGAAATGAAGACAACAAACGTGTAAAGATCAATGATGGAATTAATTAAAAGAAAAAGTAGAACAAAAATATAATAATAATATTTACATTATTATGTCAGAGGAATCAAAATGTGATGATTGTATTTGATTGATGATCAAGTCCTTTATGATATGCTGCAAGTTCTTTTGGTTTAAATTAATGTTTTTTTTATCAGAATAGGTCCATGGAAATGGAATCCAAATTCATAAGAGCTTTATTAGGAGAGAGAAATGAGATTTTTGAATTTTACCCCTCGGACTTTGAACGATGGAAGGATACAGCAGGAATTCAAAAGAGGTACTATACTACTAAAGGCTTAAAGGTGGGAAGTTATTTTTGCATTTTTTTTAGAGGAAGAAAAAAAGATTTTCTTTAGTGTGTGCTTTTTTTCTTTCTTTCTTTTACTTTTTCACTTTGATTCAATGTTTAATTATCAATGTGTTCTTTATTTGTTATAAAAGATGCAGAATGTTGGAATGTTGTCGAAAAAGAACAAATAAAGGGTTTTGCGTCTTACCAAATATTCTGGTGTAGTGAACACACCCATTTTTATTCCATCCCACCCCCATACAACTGCCCTAAAACCTCTCTTTCCCTCTCCTACCCTACTCTCTCTCTCTCTAGAAATTCAAACAACCAATGAATTAGCCTTCTCGAGGATCGTTTATATCGCTTTATATAGTTTCGATATGTTTTTCTCAAACAACTTGATGGCTACATCAACTTTTGTGTTTTCAATATTTGTGGTATCCAATCCTCACCTCACTGCGCATTACTATACTATACTACATTACTTTCTTTTTTTTTTTTGAAACATACTATACTATAGGTACTAAAATACTTCATCCATTTTAACATCAATTCAAAGTCTAACTTACGCTTACTTCTATTCTCAGGTGACAATTGCTTGATTCTATTATGTTCGGTGGTCAAGGAAGTAAGGTACATTTTTTGTTTTTTTATCGTAACATAATTGAGGACTAAACATATCAGTGTTATTGTAAGATATTCAAATCACCAACTAGACATAAGTGAAATACACCTAAAGAAGAGAAAGATAACCCAGCTGCAATCCCATAGACATTATTACTGACATGAAGAAGAAAATGCAATCAAAGAAGACAAAAACTAGAAGAATCTCAAAGAAAATAACAAAAAAGGGAAAAATAAAATAAAATAAAAGCAGTAACCCATTTCCATTAAGACAAGGTTCAAATATTATCAACACTTTGTTTTTGAAAATTATATGCAAAGCAGAGCCAAACCCAGAGGCCAGATGGCCACTTTTGGGTCAAAAGTGAAGGAGAATGGCCTTCCAAACTTGGGTCTCCAAGAAGCTAACACAATCTTTTTTCCACACTTTAATCTTCCACCATATTCAAGCTTTCACTTTCATAGTCAAAGTCATAAATCTCCTCCCACATTAATCCCCATGCAAAACCTTAGCTTTGCCATTCATAATATTAACTTTATCGACATGCATTGGATCCCCCCCCTCCCAACAACGTAACACACAACCATATATCAATAATCGTCGTCGTTTGAAAACTTGCTTCGATGTTTTCCTCGACCTTTTTTCTTGTCAACTTACCTTTTGAGATGTCCGTCTACTTTTTTTTTAAGAGGGTTTGTGTTTACCCTTAATATAGGTATTGAAGTTTTATTGTATGGTGTTACAAAAAAAATAAAATAAAAAAATAAAAAATAAAAAAGAAAGAATTGAATGATTGGAATCTTGCAAATCATTGGAACATGATTCTGGGATTTAAGAAAGAAAGAAAGAAAATAAAAGATACAAAAGTAGTTGGTTTGAGAAATCATCAGAGCATTATACTGAAATTTTTAGATAAACTTATAATTAATTGGTTTGCTCTGCCTATAAGAAAAGTATCAATTCCCCTTTTAAATTTTATGATCCAATTACAGATTAAGGAGTCCAAGGTTCAATTTCCTTTCTTTTTGAAAATTTTAATGATTTCGTCAAATTAACGCAACAAATTAAAAAAGAAAAAAGAAAAGTCTTCCTAGCATTTGTAAGATTAGCTTTGCCAATTAACTTTGAGTTGAACTTTATATTAATCATATATTACAAATATTCTCAAAAAAAAAAAAAAAAAAATCATACATTACGAATACTAAATAAAATGAAACTGTGATTCAGACCTAAAATTGTTGAACCTAAAGAGTCATCTTCAAGAGAAGATGTGCTGAGAGTTTTATATTGATAAGTGAATATTTATAAAATAGGTAGATGCCAATTAATTTTGAGAATAAAACTTTATATTAATTTATTAATGTCAAGTATCTTTTCCCTTGCTATTAAGAACAAAACATTTGGAGAATAAATCTTTTTGAATAGTGAAAAGTTCAATTATTAAGCCAAAATATAGTTTGACCAATAAATTTAACTTTTAGCCTTTAATTTATTCAAGATAAATTTAAATAATTGTTGCAGTGAATACTGTCTTCAAAACAAAATTTGACCATCACTCATGAATCACTTAATAAATCATAAAAAAATTAATCAAAAGGACAAAATTATATCATCAGGAATGCTCAAACTCAGTTACGAAAATAGTTTAAACTAACTACAATTCTATGTAGATAAAAATTGCTCTTAACCAAAAAAAAAAAAAAAGTCCAATTTATAGTTCTCTAAAATATTATTATGATATGTTTGGCTACGTCAAAAATGGAAAGGAATAGAAGGGAAGGGAAGGGAAGGGAAGGGAAAAGAAGGGATATATGAAGAAAAAAAAACAGTGATTGATGTAAGGAATAGAAGGGAAGGGAAGGGAAGAGAGAAGAAGGGATAAACGAAGAAAAAAAAAAACAGTGATTGATGTGATAGAAATCGGTGGGTCAAATAATGGACTTCTCAACCATTCTCACAGCACCAAACATACTCTTAGTCACTTGCTAACATTTATTAACTTATTAAACAACTTAACGTTGAGAGAGACAACTCATAACACAAAAATGAACTAAACTTAATTAATATTTTGTACAAACAATTTAGATTAGAAGCTGGGCTCCTCACCTACCATATTGTTTTCATTGAATTAAAAAAAAAAAAAAAACTAATAACAAGTAAAACAATTTCTTAAAAATAATCAAAACCTTTATTTATTTATTTATTTTTGTTGGGGTTTAGGGTGTCTTGTTAGAACAATTGAGGAGTGTGGAAGTTGATATAGACATTCTCGGATGTTAAAAAAAAACCCTTTAATTAATAAAATTCAAAGTTTTCTAATTAATAATTAATATTCAAATCTAAATATTGCTTACCTAAGTTTAGGCGACAATTGAACCCTTTTTTCTTAAAATATATCGTTTATACTATTAACAACTAAAAATTATTGCTTTTCAAAAACTTGAATTATTTTAGTAGTTTTGGATTTCCAAAATCTGAAGGGGCAATTTAGAAGTAGAACAAAAAAAATTCATGAAAATAGAAAGGGGGAGAAAAAGCCTTTCATGCTGAAAGAAAGGAAATAAATTCTCTTTTTTTACTAGCATTTGACTGTCAGGTTGAAAACAAAAGTTTCAATGTTTTTCTTTTTTGAAGAAACAAAAGTTTTTCAATGTTGTTCATCATTAATGTCTTGTAAATATTTGAAGTATGCATATATACTCACTATATTTCACCAGCTTATATTTCAAGAACATAATGATATTAATAGTAGTAGTAATGATAATATTTCTTTAACTTACACTTTTTTTTATAATTGTTTTATAGTAAGTCTTTTAAAAGTTTCAATCATATTTTACAACCCTGGATTATATCCTGAATTACAAAAGATGTTAATACAAAGATAATTTTCATTGAATTATTGATCTCTAAGCATTTCATTGAATTATTGATCTTTAAATATTTGGGCATGTAAAAAATAGAAGTTGTAAATGACGATTGGGTCAAATTTTTGTTGTTCAACAAGTAGAACGCAAGTGCCATATTTACCGAGTTACTTATTAAAAATGTTAAATATAATTTAATGATACAAAACTTTTTTTTATTTACAAATATTTCAAACTAAAGGCTAATTAAATTTTATTATTCTCTGTAATAAATTAAGCACGAAATTAAAAATTATCATACAGAATATTGACCAAAATACAAACTTTATTCAGTAAGATATTTTATTTTTTATTTTTTAATTTACAACAATGGAGTGGATAAGGGAGACCACTTGATTATTGGGTCAACGACTCAGAATTTGCAACAAAGAAAATAACTTATTAAGCTAAAATCTTTATTTTATAAAAATATTTGTTTGTGTAAGACCTAAAGTATTAATTAAGATAACCAAAGATAAGATGTGAATACATTTTTAAAATTTATAGAAGATCATAATTTTAATAATGAAAAATAAACGAAAAAAATTTTATAACTAAATTTAAGTATTTTTTCAAGTCTGGAGACCTTATCAGAACAAACTTTAAATTTTATGGATTAAAATTGAACTTTTGAAAATTAAGAGACTAACTTGGAACAAAACTCAAAATTTATGGACGAAAATAGAATAAAAGTGAAAATTCAATACCAAAATAGAAGTTTATCAAAAGAAAAAAAAGAGAGATTATGGGAGTAAGAGTTTGAATCTTGGAAAGATATTTAGCTTCCATGTAGAGATTATTTGAAACTACCATATAGAAATTTCATCAAAGCACAATCTTTGACATTAAAATTAGTGTTATGAAAATAAGTGAGGAAGAATATTCAAATCATAGAAATTAAGCTTTAATAAAGTAATGCCACTAATTTAGAAAAATATATATAGCAAAGAATCATATTATAATTTCAATAAACATATGATCTTTAAATCAAAAAAAAAAAAGAAAAAGAAAAAAAAAAGATAGATCCCAACAGCCTCTATGGATCTCTCTGGGCTCACCTTTTGAAGTAACCTTTGGATTCGCAATGCTCACTGCAAAACCCATCACTTTTGATCACTAAAGATTCTAAATATTTTTAATTATTTTTTAAATATGAACTTTATTTTTATTTTTCAATAAAAGAAATTAAAAAACAAATAAAAAAAATGAGGGCAGCTTTCATCAGTTTCAAATTATTTCTTACTTTATTATGTATCAACTTTGCATGGGAATTTTAGGGCTCAGCTACTTCCTAGAGAATGATCATTTTCATCATTTTGTTCTGTCCTCTATTCCTCTTTTGGGAGCCCTTTATATTTTTCTTGAATGCTTTTCTTTTTCTAACATCAAGGCTCTTTTTTCTGCTAATTAAGATATAATAATAAATGCAAAATTTTGGTTTCAACAATAAAATATTTACTACCTCCCATGAAATTTTTCCATTTATTATAACCCTTAAACAAAATATTTTATTCATGTTTTATGGATCGAAACTCCTTCACCTGTTTTTACTACTTCATTATCTTATTCCCATTCAACTCCATGATCATGTACTTTCGCATTTGTTCATTTAATCCTAAAGTTTTACAAAGAATCTTGTGGAGGTGGATGATATGTATAAAATAAATATGATTATACTTTAATTAATCTTATCGATCAATTTGAAAATTAGAGCAAGGAGATGAGACAAACAGAATAACAATGGCCGACACTGTTAAGTTGGTATTTTTGCTTCTTTCCAAGATTTAAGTCTTAAAATTTTTAAAAGCTTTTGCTTCTCCTTTATTTTATTTTATTCTTTATTTTTAGTACAAAATTGGTGGAAGGAACTACAAATGTTTAATAGAATTGGACTACTCTCAAATAATAAAATTAGTGTGCCTCCAACTCTTTCCATTTTCTCGTTTTATTTATTAATCTGTGATTAAAATGAGAAAATCGGCTCTCCTAATTTAATTATGACCTCCCTTTTATGCTCTCTACTTTATCAAACTTTTTTTT
>JBBMEG010000009.1:10877033-10902691 GCA_037832605.1 Cyclanthera cordifolia | reverse complement strand
CTTATGAAAAAAACTCTATTTCGAAAATGAAAACACAGTCCTGGGCAATTAGCCTCGACCTTTTGATGATGAATTGGATAAACTTCAAACAATGAAATTCTACCAACTTTTTTTGGTAATTATTTTCTCTTCTTTATGATAGATGAACTTCTAACATTTCAAAACTGCAATTGCTACCCATGAAGAGGGGAGACGAATTTTCCTATAGAAGTTCAAGGCTAGTGTGTTGATCAAGGCTTTAACATCAAAGGAAGTGCATATTGAGACTTTCCAATCTTTGATGTCTAAGGTACACAATGTTTCATTTGATAGTTTGACTCGGGACATGACTTTTGAGAATCTCATCATGTCACAGAGTTTCATCAAACATTTATAAGATTAGATGAAATTAGTTAATTTGGCCCTCACCCAAATTTTTTGAATAAAAATCAGCCAATAAAGGAAGGAAAAATTCAGTCCATAATTACTCTATTATTGCATGACGAGATTTTAGTGCCAAAAGTATCAGTGTAGATATCCATCTCAAAATCAATTGACTATGAGAGAAATAACGTAATTATCTTATAAATACTTAGAGAAATATTTCTTCTACGTGAGATAAGGAGAATTTAAAAAAAAAAAATTAAAAAAAATCAAAACCTTTGAAAATGGGTCAGTGGCCATTATTATGTTTCAAAGAAAAAACACGAAAACATTTGTTTTCAATCGTACCACGTTTATTTTTTCCAATTAGTTGATTAGTTTGACAAATTTAACTAAAAAAAGGTAAAATATTTCAAAATAACAACCGTTAACTCAAAATGAATAAAATCTGTCATTTCAATTTTAAACTCAAATTATAAAGGAGGATACAATATTCCCCTTACAAGTCATATGTGAAAGGAAGGTGGACCCCACATCTATAAATGAAGAAGGCAAGAGAAAAGAGATGGGGATTCAACCACGAATTTTGTCCTCTAATAAAATGTACTCAGAGACAAAATTGAATCGAATGAAATTAATTTAATGGATCGGTTCGATTTTTTAAACAATATTAGATCGTTCGATTTGATATTTTAGAAAATAGAAATATATTGGTTCATTTCGATTTTTGATTGAAGAATCAATAAAAAAACAAACCGAATCGAACATATAAATAATAATAAAAAAACAAATATTGATATTTAAATTTGATAGACTAATCAAATTATTAGTTCGATTATCGGTTTTGCACAAAATCGACAAAAATCGAACCGAAATCACCCCTGAATAAAGATAAAGAGAAGATAATTGCCAGGAGCACATTTGTTGATGAGCTGATTGATAAAATATTGAACAAATGTTACTCTGGAAGATGCCTTCACTCTTCTAAGATCTTGGAATTCTCTTCTTTTCTTTTGATGGTTACAAGTATGCCAATATGCATTATATCAACTGGTTTAGCCTCTAAAGTTTGTCACAATCTCAACCATTATAGTATTGAAATTTATGAGTTTAACTATTTTGTGTAAGGTTCTTTCATTCTCATATGTAACGAGATCACTTTGCTCGGTATTGGTATCTCGAGTAAAACTTTCTTGAATTTTGGCTCACTTAGTTCTTGTCGATTTTGGTAGAACTCGAACCACTGATCGAACAAACGTAATGCATCACTAGTGCCAGCTGAGCTATGCTCGCTTTAACTAACGTTTTTTTTTTTTATCAACCCGTCAAATTCACGAAATATTTATTTGAATCCTACCCGTTCATTTTTCATTCCCATTTAACATTCTCAAATTTTGAAATAATCATGTGAATTTCTCGTAAGAAAAGTCAATTGGTCGTTGTTCTTTCATTCAACAACAAACACATTTGAAATAATTTTATTTTCAAACGAATTGATCCAAGGATGGTCAATGTAACCTAAGATTAGACAAGTTCTTAGGTCTATTTTTCTTAGTAAAGTTGGAATATTGAGAAATCATTCGAACGGAGAATGGTTGTAAAAAAGAATAATATATATATATATATATATATTCATACTAAATACTTAATTATGTGATGGTTTTAATATTTAATTATGTTATCAATATATATTTTTTAAAGATCGTTTCAATTTTTCCCCAAATTTTAATTTCATCAAATTAATTTAATTTTTTTATTTATTAAGGAAACATCAAATTGAACTCATGATGGTTAGCAAAATGTTGAAAATATTTTTTATATAGCAGAAAAATAGATCATTTATAACTAATCAATCAGTTTAGCTGATAATCTTCAATAAGTAATTTAACTTCACCTGATAGTTTTCTGTCAGTATTTCAGTGAATAACTTTCAATTAGTAGTTCAATGGTTAGATTCAATCAGTTCGTTGATAAATTCAATAAGCTCGCTAACAGTACAATCAGTAAGCGACTACTCTTTCCATCATTAATTAATTTTGAGATCCAAATCACGATTGGTAAATTCAAAAGTTGCATAGTTCTTAATTAAAGAAAAATAGTTAGAAAGCACTTTTTTCAACTAGGTCGGGAAATAATATATAAATTTAAGTATATTTTAAACAATAGGCTCAAATAATTAGTCTCCAAGATATTGGAGGTACACAAATTAATTTAGATATTTACCAATATTAAAAAATTAAAAAAAAAAAAAGAGAGAGAGAGAGAAAAGGCAAAAGCTAGGGCTCAATGAACAATTTGTCAAACAATATGATTATGATCTACGTGTTTTATATTTATAATACTTCCAATCATTGAGACTATTAATACTAATATTCACTTATTCAAGGATTTTGACCGATCAACTATTTATTTATTTATTTTTCTTTAAAAAAAATTATATTATTTTATTTTATTTGGTAGTTATCCGGTCTTGTGGAAGAAACAAACAACCAACAAAATCATAAATATGAAATATAATAATAAAATATAATCTATGATTTGAATAAACTTATAGTTTAGTTTCTCTGACTTAAAAATGAATAAATATCATTTGGGTCTCCCAATTTTTATCTTAATTCTATTATGGTACCTGAACTTTCAAACGTTTAATTTCTGAATTTTGTTCCATTTTAATCTTTAAATTTTTAAAAGTCAAATTTTAGTTTTTAAACTTTTAGGTTGTTCCATTTCGGTGCTCGACTTTCAAAAAAGTTTAAAATGGTCTTTATCATTTTTTTTCTTTATTTTCATTAAGATTTTTTTTTAATCACATTTTATCCTTGATGGTATTCAAATTATTAACATTATTAAACCAATTTCGATTAATATTGACTTCGAATTTATTATAGAGACTAATTTTAGGGGGGTTTTTTTTTCAAAGTTTAAAAACTAAATTTGGACTTTTGAGAGTTTAGGGACCAAAATGGAGCAAATCTGAGAGTTTAGAGACTAAAACTAGACTTTTGAAAGTTTAGGGAACAAAATTGAACAAAAAGTGAAAGTTCATAACCAAAATGGTATTTTACCCTTTAAAATGTAGACTTTGAAGAAATCTACAATTTAATAATTTTGATTTAAAAAATTAGAATTTAGTTTCAAAATTTTGATAAATTCTAAAAATTAATCTATTATTCGTAATTGTTAGCGAATAAAATACATAAAAGTTAATTATTTTGTGTTTAATAATAAGAGTGGGAGATAAGTAAGTGATTGGACAAAAAAACACAGTATTTATATATTAAAAGTTACCTCTATGTACTTAATTCGCCTACCATTTACGAATAACCGTATGTTTTATCAAATCATGTGAACTAAGTTTTTTTTTTTTTTTTTTTAATTATAGGGACTAAATTTTATGTTTTACATAAATTTTATATTTCTGCTAATCAAAAAAACTAAACTCTAAATTTTTAAACGATTAAACTCAGACTTTGTACCAACTTTATTCAATTATTTATTCCAAACATATGAACAGGTGTGGAAATTATGCAAAGTCCATTTGTAAAATGTAGGGAAATTCATCAATATATCCTATGTTTGAAAAAAAAAAGAAAACAAACAAATTGTACCCTCCAAAAATGTATAACTAAATTAAGTAACTATTAGACTATGTAATAATTTTTATTAAAAGTCATCCAAATAAATCTTTTGCCAATCATATTGAACAGTACAAACAATTCCAATGTAAGAATTATTAACGCCCTTTAAATAAATAAATAAATAAAAACACACTTTTTAAAAGTGATAATTAGTAGGAAAAGCAATATAAAAGAGACAAGGAAAAAATAAAATTAAATTAAAATCATCCTTCTAAATCTCGAATCATATGTTCATCTTACATATTGGATCTCAAACTTTTATAATCATTGTTAAACAAAATTGACATAAATTTATTAATAATTAATTATTTATAAATTTGAATTATTTATATCCACTTATTATCGACTACAAATCCTTTTATGTGTCATGTCAATGAAAAGAAATAAATATTTGTCTATGAAAAGAGATGAAAAATAAAAACAAAAGCGGAATTTCAAATAGTCGAGAATTTTCGATAAAAATTTTATAAATGAGCTTTTATAATCATTCTATAAAAACTTTACACAAACGATTTATTATTACAATTTCTTCTTTATAATCACTCAAAATAACTTCTCATTTTTAAACACTCAAAATAAACGCTTCACAATTTTATAAACAAACACCCCCAAGACTTCACACAGATAGGTAGGTGATAGAAATTATGCGTCATGTGCCGGAATTATATTTTAGAGGCAGTGGAATCTGCAAAATTTATTTTAACTCGACCAACAATTCAGCCGAACAAATATATAAAATAGTTGCACAATTGAGTGCAACCTCTATCTCAAAATTTAAAAAAAATATAAATAAATAATAAAAATTCAAAAAAAAAAAAAAAGAAATATTTTTATGGTTAAGAGTGTCATATAACTCAACAATATTGAACCATGATATTGTTGTTTTTTGTTCTTGTAATATTGCATACAAACAAAATCTTTCGTTGTTAAGTTAGAGAAAATAGTTTAAGTATATAAGAGAGTGACAACTCCTCCAGAGGAATGATTTTTAAAGTAGACAATATCATATCAATAGGGAAGTTCGTGGATATTCTGGTCTTTTTTTAATACCAACAACCACTGTACCCTTTATTTATAACGGACCGCAAGCAAAATTCCATCGCTTTCCAACTTCAGGTGCTGCACAGAATGATTGCAACAGCATAAAAATTTATTATTATTCAAATGGATAGAAAAATTTCCTCTCCGTCGAAGAAAGAATCGGATAACGATGTCGCCGCCGTGGGATTACCATCGTCGCCACCGCAAATTATGGACAGTATCGGAGAGGATTACATGGCTTACTTGGGGAGTAGCATGTTCATAGCCGCTGATTTCGACAGGTCAATTTTCTTTCTATTTCTCTGTTTTCTCTCTATTGAAAATGTTGATTGTGGAGTGAAGGTTTAGGGTTCGTTTTTGTGGAATTTGACACCGGAGTTTTGTTTTGGTGAAGACAGTTGGGGAATCGACGAGCCGGTTTCCGGCTACTACGGTTCGAGTTCGCCGAAGGGAATTCTATCATCATCGGCGACGTCGAAGAACATAATTTCGGAGAAGAATCGGAGGAGGAAACTCAACGAGAGGCTTTTTGAACTTAGATCGGTCGTTCCGAATATTACTAAGGTCAGGACTAAATTTCTGGTGTTCGATTGAACAATTAATAAGAATTAATACTCAATCAATAGACCTAATTTTGTAGTTTTGGATTTTAAATTAATGGATGGAGAAATGGAATTGAGCAGATGGATAAGGTTTCCATTATAAAAGATGCAATCGTTTACATACAAGATTTGCACGAACAAGAGAGGAGGATTCAAGCTGAAATTTATGAGCTCGAATCAGGAATGTTGAAGATAGGAGGTTATGAGTTTGATCATCAGGAGCTACCATTGTTACTTAGATCAAAGAGGAAGAAACCAAAGCAGTTCAGCTATGATTCCCCTGCTTCAAGAACTTCCCCCATAGAAATTCTGAATGTAAGCTTCCTAATCTCTTTCTCTCTTTATTAAAGTTTTGAAGTAGTGAATAGATTATGGATTCTAGTGAAAAGTAGCCAACTAATTATATCACGTACGAACCTAGTAAATAAGAGGTTTCAGATTCGAAACTCCTCGCCGCCATTGTTATTGAGTTCACATATTGACTAGAGATTCTGAAGAAATTGGATTGTGAATTGCAGCTGAGTGTAACCTACATGGGAGAAAGAACAATGGTGGTAAGCTTGACATGCTGTAAACGAGCAGATTCAATGGTTAAACTATGTGAAGTTTTTGAATCACTGAAGCTCAAGATCATCAAAGCCAATGTTACTACTGTCTCTGGAAGGCTTTTGAAAACTGTCTTCATTGAGGTAACAACTAAAACTCTCTCTCTCTCTCTCTCTCACAAGAAATTCAAAACAAACTGAAACTCTGATTTTTCTTTTGATTTTAGTGCTTTAACTATTTGGTTTGATTTCTCCATAAAACTCTCAAATGGGTAGAAAAAGTATGCTTTAACTAAGTAGTTTGGGTAGAATCAACCATTTATTAGGATGTGGAAAATTTGTTTGAATTTTCTTTGAACGAAGAATGAAATGGTCAAAATCTTTCGAGAAAAATTAGAAACTCGTGGCCTTGCTATTGTTAGGAAATTGGGTATGTTTCTTTAATCATTGAGATAGAAGGGACATCAGCTACAACATATAATTGATCCTAAAAGAGGGTGGAGATCAACAGAGATGCATTTTCAAAAAAAAAAAAAAGAAAAAAAAAAGCATTTTTAATTTATTTATTTAAGATGGATGCGGATGAGCTGTTATCTAAATATTTGGAGGTTTCAGTATAATATCTTTTTGTTATTGTTACTCTGTCGTTTCTTTGTTATTGTTATTACGTCCTTTTCTACGTTTTATATCGTTTATAATTGGTTAAATGATCGAAAGAAAATTAGAGAATAATTTTTATGGTTTAAAAAAATAGAATTTAATATTTATTGATTTGATAAAACTTTAAATATAGTCTGTAGTATTCATAAATCAAAGACAAATTAAGTATATAGACAGAACTTATGATGTATGAATAATTTTTTTTTTGTCAAATCAATTATTTATCTCATTCACTCGTCATTTGAACATAAATAATAAACTTCTACGATAATTTTTTAGATTTTATCAAATTATAAAGACTAAATTTTTTTTTTTTTTTTTCAAAACACAGAAAAGTTTAGTTTTCTCTCAACTACAACTAGATTTTAATTTTAAAAATTATAAAAATTAAAATTTTAACTTTCTCGAAGTACTAAATTTATAATATATTTTTTATAATTTATATAGTTGTCCGAATTTACCATGTGTATTAAATGTGTTTGGGAGGCAAGGATTGAGTTATTATTGCATATTTATTATAATAACCTGCACTTAAAGTTATCATTGTTTATTATAACTTGTTATTATAATTAAGCTATCTGTGTCCCAAACACGTTTTTCTACCTTATTTTATATAAAACACATTTAGAATAGTTTACTACGTCACTGTGTTTTTTTATTTTGCGAACCAGATAAATAAATTGTGTTGTTTTGTCCTTGTTTTCTTTTTTTAATGTTATTTTTTTATTTGGATAAAGTGTTACATTTTCTGTTCTAAGTTGGGGATAATTCCATAATTGTAGAGCACATTTGCCGGCAGAAAAGAATTATATTTCATTCCACAATCCAATATAGAAACAATCTTTGAATGACTTACAAAACTCAAAACATTTTTTTCAATTTTATTATTTTTTTAGGAATCAAGTCCTTCATTCAACTAAACTAGAACAGTACGCCCACAACTACCAGAGGGACCATAGCCTGGTCGAACTCTACAAGTACGAGTCGGGGCGTGACCAAATAAAATGATAACTTGAGGACATAACTTATCCTATTAGATAAACCAGAAATTTGTTTCATGTTCTTAGTATTGAGACTTACACCGGAAGAAACCTTTGCTTATCATCACCCGATCATGAGATATTTTCGATAGTATTTGAAGAGTAATTTGACGTTCATCTCGATAATTGAGGAATATGATTCTAACAAAGATAGAGGGAACTGACTATCACCCAGACTCTACTAATAGTCTTGGTGCATTTACCCACCAACTCTTCCCAATTACACAGAGACACTCTCTAACCAACATCCATGTAACTAAAACCATACTAGTATAGGACCAATCAATTTCCAAAAAAAATAATAATAATAATAAATAAATAAAAAACAGCGCCACGATATCACAAGACCCGTAACAAAATCTAAATACCAACCATTTAAACCTAAACACCCCCATACCAATCTAAAATAAGAGAGAAAGAGCCAAGAACTTTAATACAAGGAAGAAGAGCAACTTGAGGAGTCGAGAAGCAAGTTAGAACCAGAATCGGACGTAAAAGCTCAAGAAATTGACCCGAATCTAAAACCAGTTCGAACCCAGCTAAATAACCCACTTTCAGTCTGATTCACCCAACTTGGCAGTTCGGGCCAAACCTCAAACCGGGTCACTATTTGGATAACCCCGCCTCACCATGGACATCTCTAATACTAACTAAATTCTTATACACATAATAAAATATAAATATCTAAATAAAGAAAATTACAATTTAAAGTTGTAGACTTAATTTTCAAAAATAAAATGAGCATCAAACTAAATGGTTTTTTTTTTTCTTTTTTTAACTTTATAAACACTTGACTTCATTTTAAAAAGGGAAAAAAAAGGGGACAAACAACACTCGACTCGAAAAATGCAGTCAACACTGTTGGGGAAAAGAACATGAACTATGAAGCTCAGTTTTGCATGCTTTCCAATGGAAAAATATTGAAGAGGTGGGTCTATGAGGAATCTTTCAATAATGAACTGTTCAACACAAGGGTACAGATTATAGAGAGAAAAAGGAAAACAAATGATAAGTCATGGAAATAAAGAATCCGACCAAACCAATACGTGGAATCATAGCCAATAGAGCCACTGTCATAGTGGAAGATGTTTTTAAATATGAAAGCTAACCTTTTAAAAAAAAAAAAATCTTGGGATATCAAAATTTTTTAAAAAATCAATGCCAATTTCTAACCAATAATTATCAAATGGTGCTTCTACTTTAACTTTAAATAATTAACTTTAGCTTTCACCTTTTTCTAGAATGCAACACAGACAAACAGAAAACAGAATAATAAAAAATGATGCAAACAATATTTATGGTAGGGTATTTGAAGGTTGGTTCAAAATCTATATAGGTTCCTCCCACGTCTCTATTCTTTTGATATCTCCTAATACCTAACTTAGAAACAGACGTGATTATTCCAAGTATAATGGAGCGAAACTTCGATTTTTCAGTTTAAAAAAAAATTATTTGTGATAGGGTATTATACTATTGAGGGGAAAAAGAGATTGATGGGCACTTTAAAATAGTAATAATTTTATGCAAATTGGTCTGTTTACTAAACCTATATCAAAAATGGTTTGTGAAGAAGAACCTAGCTCTTAAAGAACAATCCAACTTCTCAAGCTAAGCTCCAAAGATCTGATCAAAATTATCCTTTTGTGGAATTACAGGCTGAACAAGATAATAGAGATGACTTGAGGATTAAAATAGAAACAGCCATTGGAGGTCTTGTTGATCCACAGAGTCCCATGAGTATCTGATTCAACAGATGAAACACACACGAGAAAGATCGATCGACACAAATCACCTCGACTATTTTAGCTGGAATGTCTGAAAAGGCCCTTCTGTCACAAAGATCAACTCCTATATGGGTACAGACAATTCTTTTCATGTCAAACAGGAAGAAATGAAATGTAGGACTAGGAATGTAGGGTTTTTTTTTTTTGAGCTCAACATTTGGCATACAGGACAATTTAGTGTCTTGGTGTAATGATGTCCCTGTGGAATAGCTGAGCATCTACATAATAAAGGTGTGCTTGTTTTTTTGTAGAAAAGAATGCAGTGGGGGAAAAGTGGAGGGTTAATAGTAGTTAGTTTAATTAACTACTTATACAGAAAAATTGCTTGTTTGAGAATTGATGTTAGGAGTTGAGTGATATGTTTGATGTGAAATTTGATAGAGTAGTTTGATAAAGAGTTTGATGAATGGTTAAGACTTAAGAGTGTTTACTATCAAATACTACCCCGTGGTTCTTGAAGAGTAGTGGTTTACCACTCATTTTCCATCAAAAACAAACATAGCCTAAAAAATTACTCTTTGATATGTTTGAGTTTCTATAGTCTAGATCATATAGGTAGTCTACTTTCCACACATCAAGATTGTAGTAGCCAATTCTAAACTTTTTTTTATGAAAGAGAAAAATGAGTGACCTACACCAATCATCAAAAATTTCTAAATTTACAATTTGGTGTCTGCCATGGATGATCTATATTTGCTATTCTGGCAAACTGCAACCTTATGGTACATGTGATGCACTCTTTCAAGTTGCATTTTCAATCTATCTACTTAAATTTTTTTAGTTGATTCTCTTGTCATTCGCTTAACCAATTAAAATTAAATTCTATTTGTAGCATATTTCTCAAATTTCTAAACTCACAAGTGCATGAGAGTATTAGTTGATATAATTAAGCGTATCACAATCAGAACTCATCATGATTTAACATAATTCAACCTATTATTCTACAAATCTCAAGATTTTTCAATCAAAGGGAAAATGTGGCCAAAGACAAGGGGTGGCAGCAGGATGGAAAGGGATGGATGGTCAGAGCGGTGAAAGGTGAAAATCTAAAGGTGTGCAATGGTGGTGGGGGTGCAATGAAGGTATGGGGAAGCTGCAGGAGTAGGTAGAAATATGGGCTACTTTCATTATCTCAATGAAAGCAGAGATTATTATAAATTAAAAAAAAAAAAAAAAATATATATATATATATATATACACACACACGAAAAGGGAGGGAGGGCAAGCGCTCCAATGAAGAAAAGGAGGAAGGATTGGAAAATTAACCACTTACAAAACTCTTTATCAAACCTCACATCTCAAACTTATTACTCAACCCTATTAACACCAATTCCTGATTACCAAATCTCTATTAATATTAATCCTCAAACGGGTGGATAATTACTCCAGACTTCAACCACTTCTGACACCAATTCTCAAACAAGTAGTTAATTACTCAAACTATCGTTAATTCTTCCACTCTTCTCCACTCCACTCCACTCTTGTCTATCAAATCTTCACATAAAAATAGAATATTTCCTAATCTTTGAAGACATAACCATACAAGTTTGAAACCTAGAAGTCAAATAGAATATTCAAACCGATTTCTCCCAGTAAAAAGTAATCTACCAGCCCATCTAGCTATTCAGACCCACAATCATCACCATCCATCAGCTTTCCCAACTTGCTACAGCACAGGTGTGCTTCAACACAAATACATAGAACTAAGATTGAAATCCCTCAATCTTGAACATAAGAGGAACAGAGTGGTGCAGAAAGTCCCAATGAATTATTCAAGTTATACTTAAAAAATTGCATCGTGACCAATAAAGCATACTTATAAATATAATACATAAAGCATTCTGATTTTAGCATACTACCTCCGTGAAGCGCACGAATGACATACCACAGTAGGCCATACTCGGCTTGAGTTTCCGCCTTTAAGAAGACCCCTCGACCGCCTCTCCACTAATTCCATCTCTTTCTGCTTCATTTCATAAAATAACGAAGTAATTTGGAGCTTTCTCTCGTGCTACTTTGAGGGCTTTCCTTTTGTCAACGAGGGGGGCTGCAAAAATAGGAAATGCAGACGAACATATCAGTGCAATGGAGATATAAAAATATGAAATATATGACCTTTCACAAAACTCTCATATTCAGTCATTATTTGTTTGATATATTTTTTACAGCATAAGCGAGATTACAAATTTCAGCTCTGCATATAAATATTTGATTCCGATGGGGATGACAACATGAAACTGATATACACAGGTTTCAAAAACAAAAATTATGAAGTGCTCCTCTTCATTCACGTCATAAGGAAAGGAAACTAATTTGATGGAAGAAGAATAAATTAGGCCCAAGCCAAAGAAAATTACAGAAACCTCTTCTTATTGGTTCAGCTAGACACTAAATCACTTCATAGGTTCATCGGCTAAAACCAACTGTTAGCAAAATATGAGCAGGAGAAGAAAAGGTGATTATAAAATTCATCGTTGGCATAGAAAAATTGGCAAATGGATGGTTCAGCAAGTGATTTCCTAATTATCTTTGGAGAACTTCAGTCGTATTAACTTTTCCAAACATAATCCACAAAAATACATTCACCTTCTTGGGACTCTTGGACTTCCAAATCACTTTGTACAATTCTTTGTCGAGTAAAACATTAGATCCCAAAAAAGATGCTTCCGATTTAATAGAGAATGATTCCGAGGCTTCTAGTTTCCATATGAGAAATCCGGATAAGAGTCAATAGCTTTGGATGACACCAATCTTAAAAGATCTTCAAAATTAGTGACTTTCTCATCTTTAAGCAATCTTCGAAAGTCAAAATGCCATAAGGAGAAAGATGTATCCTGAAAGAATGACACCAAACCTTCTTCGTTTATTCAGAGAAAATAATCTAGGAAATGTTGTTGATAAAGTAGAGCCTGTCAGTTCGCAAATATTTCTAGAAAAGGATCCTATTTCCATCCCCCCAATTTTGAGATAGTCACTATCAAAAAAAAAAAATTCAGGCCCTTACCTTATCCATGGGCTTCGACGCTTCGTAGACTACATCCATTCTTCCCATTCAATTTTCATCTAATAGAACTTAGTCCATGAAGGCTAGGTAAAACTCAGCTCCACACAACAATAGGTTCTTTGAAAAATCTCTATCCCCATTTGCAAGTAATGCTGAAATCCTATCACGTAGAGAGTCAAGACCAAGCCCTCCCATTGATTTAGCTCGAGAGATTATACTCCAATTAGCTAGGTGATTTAAACTGCTGCTATTTTTCTTAACCACCCCAAAAGAATCTTCGAATCAATCTCTCGAACTTAAGAAATACTTGAGGAGACATTCTAAACATGGATAAATAATACATTGGTATACTTAAAAGAAATGAGATGCAAATAGTCAGTCTGCCTTCACAGGAGAGAGTGAAATGTCTCCATTGATCTAATTTCTTCTGTACTTTATCAAAGACTGGTTGCCAGAAGGATTTATAAGCTTTGGATGTCCACCAAGGAGAAGCCCAAGGTAAGAAAAGGAAAGAGATTCAATCTTACATCGTAATTTGGATGCTAGGGCCTCAAGCTTTTCACCATCCATATTGATCTGAAGACTTTTCCCAACTAAATCTTAGACCTGAGCACCAATCAAATAATTCATTAGCCTGGATTAAAGCCTCCATCATTTGGTCATCATTTTTACAAAATACCAAAGTATCATACTACAAACTGAAGCAAAGGAGCATGAATATCCTCCCTTCCAACCTTGAAATCTTTGTAAATTCTATGAGATATTGCACAACACAAATGGAATGAGTAACTTCACCCTCTTTCAAAAATACACTTTTCTTCCAAGATGTTCTTTCTACTTTCTAGGGGTTATGACCCAAAAGGAGACCTAAATAAGACAGAGAAAACGACGTTAACCTCACACCAAACCGAAGTTGCTTATCTATTCAACTTAACAATAGTGCAAACCAACATAGCCTAAAAGAATACCAGAAAATTGTTCTGGTTGATGGAGCCCTCATTTACAAGAAAAGAAAAATATTGTATCATCAATGAACTAAAAATGAGATAGGGACAAACCATCCCCGAATATTAAGCAACACTCAACCTCCCTCTAAACCATTTTTCTTAAAACGTTCAAAACGAATAAGTTACTGATACACTAGTTAAAATTTCAAATGAGCTCTGCCTCTGATATTCCAAAATCATGTGGCATAATAGAGTTTCTTTATCCTTTAACTCATAGAATAGAATTTGTCAAAAAATAAAAATAAAAATAAAATAAAATAATAGAATAGCAACTAGTAGAAAGATGGTGTATAGATACTCTACCAAGAAGTTTCCAGATTAGCTTCCACAATTTTCTTATTCTACCCCGCTGTCAAATGCCTTCTCCCTCCCCAAAGGGAGCTAGATGGCAACAGTTTACTAAGTTCTCTCAATTTGAAAGCAACCACCAACTACAAAGATGTGTTCTCTAGAACAATTTTTCGGAGCTTAATTAAGTGTACTTGAATAGAAATACACTTTCCACTCATGCCTTCGGCAACATGCATTATTTTGCTTTAAGATATTCCTAAAAGCAACCAAATATATTTTCTTTTTGAAGCTAAGAGATACAGTATGGATAATGCAAACAAAGAAACCTTCGTATTTACTCTTCGTTCATGAAGTTCCCCCAAAATGCCTTGAAATATATTTTTCTCCCATAAAAATCTTCATGTTCCTCCCAACTAAAGCAAAGAGACTAAGAAAAGCTTTCGATAAAGTAAGCGAGATTAATCTTTTCATTCCTTTGGAAGATGTCATTCCAAATGGGAGCAAGAAGACTCTGGTATATCACTCGCCAATTAGTTTCCCAACAAGATGAGGAAAAAATAAAGCTCCATAACTGACAGTTACAAATAGCAAAAGATTAGGGGGAGGAGCCAGTCAAATGAGTCCTCTTTTAATTCAATATTGAGTGTTGATATTGCACAATATACTTTTTATATGTATTACTATTGCATAATATACTAATATGAACTGCCACAAGAATATCTTAATTCTTTCTGTGGTATTAATCTAACTGTAAGTCTGTAACCATTCTACTCAAGCATACATGCCAATTGGAAAAAAAAGAATAACTCTGGTAATTACCTTATAGTAACTATTACTATGCCATGTATCTCAATTAATCTTACCGGAAAGTTACCTACCTAACAACGTCCAGTTGTAGAATTTTGAAATACAAGACAGGTGGCCCCCGACCATGACATTTGATCTTCAGCCCAATAAACGTATACATTGAACCCCAGATCGAAGCTCTATGGAATGGTGATTGTACCATTTAGACACTAATTGACTTTTTTTAATCTTCAATCCTAACAACTATGGTGCATGTGAAAAATTTATCAGTAAACCAACGAAAAATACTTGCTAAAGTATAGTCAACAAAAAAAATAAAACTTGCAAATGTAATATCCAAAAATGACCCAGATGTAGACTATGCTGTATGTCTATGCTAAATTGCCATGAAGCTATAATTGGCTTACGCTTACCTGGTACTGGTAAGAAGGACCAAAGCAATTCCAGTCAACTTCACCTGGTCCCTGCCTGGGCTGATTTTTTATCAATTCATCCTGCTTCACTTCTAGTATTTCTGACTGAATTTCTTCTATTCTTTTCTTCTCAGGTATTCTTAAAGCATTTTCAGGGTCCAGGATTGCCAGCTGTGCTGACCAGCAGAACCGCCAGGATGACATTACATGTTTAAATTTGCCCCAACCTATAAGCAACCGATAAGCTTAAACTTAAGCTCATGGGTTGGTTGGTGATTTACATAATTCAAAAACTCCCATATTGTTTGTGATCACCATAGTTACCATAATTCTCATAACTTCAATAGTCATCAGCCTAACTTGCACTAGAGACAGACTGTGCTTCACCAACCACATTTTGATCAAAATTGTAGTAGTAATTACCATTACCATCATAGCTTGCAATAATTCCACGCGTTCTGTTCTGTACCAAGATTGTGAATAGCAGCTCGTTCTCCCTATGATAGCAACATTCTTCTCAACACCTGAACTGTAATTCATGTAACTATGATAATATTCAGCACCATGATCGACTTTATTATGAGTGCTACATGAATAAATCGCTACTTCAGAATCATTAGAAGATGATGATTGCATATCTGTCTTGAGAATCGACCTTCGCCCTGAGCCCGAGCTTGAAATAACTCCCAGAGTTGCCGAATGCTTTGGCGCTGGAATGCTTGACAAGAACAACATCACAGTAGGGGTTGAAACGATTCGACGCCTTGTTTCTTCTTCTTCTTCTTCTTCATTATCATCTTCGTCGTCCTTATCTTCGCCCAATTTCAGAAAAGAAGAATTGACGGGTGGCTTAAATAGAATGACCCTTTTCGGCTGGAACTCCGAGGGCGAGGGATTCGATTTAGGTTTCTGCAACTTCCGCGAATTAGGTTGTGGAAGTGAAGAAAATATAGATACCGATTTCGTGAGATTCCCATCGACATCGTCATCGCCACCAAATCGAGAGCTAGAAAAGGAAGACGAAGAGCTTGTAGGGTTTCCATTGAGCTCGGCAACTAATTTGGACGCCGAGCGCGTATCTCCTTCATCTATGTCTTCGTTCTCGTCGTTTCCGAGGGAACTAATGGGAAGAGAAGGATTGGAAGACTTTTTGGGCTGGGATTGGAAGACGGAGGAAGATTTGGGCGCGGAAGAGACTAGAAGAATGAAGAACTTCTGGAGGAGGAAGGTTCCGGTATTTCGGATCTCGGTGGCGCGCTAACAAAAAGCGGCGGCCGCGGCGGCGGTTGTCGCCTCCGCCACCTTTTCGATCTTTAGCTGCACCACCAGTACCCTAAACTCCGGCTTCGATTTCCTCTTCCGCTTCCTCTTTCCCTCTCCCTTCCCCTTCCAAATCCCTAAGAATCATACTCCTCGCCATCTCCGTCGCCACCACTTTCAACACGTCTCCAACGTCATCGTCCTCAACTCGAGGGAATCTTTGTACGCCAAATAATCGCCAGGATAATCGTAATCGAAACACTCCCAACCTCTATCCCGTTGACGTCGAGGATAATCTTTTATGGCTCATGTTGATTTGTGTCATGCCTAACAAGTGTTTGTTAAAATGAAATCACAGTTCAAAGCATAATTAAACAGAGGAACAATTGTTCTGATTCATGTATATTATTACAATGCATACAATGTGTTTGTCAAAGTGAAATAGCAATCCATAAATTGAAAAATATATCTATTGCTCTCATTCATGATAAATTCAACCATTTAACCGTAATGATTTGGATTTCTTATTATTATTTTCTTGCAAATTCATCAAAGCCTAATCATGGTTACTTTTGGTTTTTTTAACATAAAAGACTATTTTTAATATTTTTGCTAAAAATTGACTTTTGAAAGTCTATGGATCAAAATGGAATTATGATGTATTTGAGGGACCAAAATAGTATTTTTATCTTTATTTTATTTTAACACTCAAAATTTCAATTTAATCTTGATATTGAAAAACAAAAACAAAAATCAACAATATTTTGTATGAAATTTATCTGCCAAATACTGATTATTTTACGGGTGTTGAATAGGCATCAATGAAATGAATATTACAAATTAATATTACATCTAAAACCTGAAATCTTAAAGTAGAACATGTTCAAAACTCAAATCTAGAATCAATTGCGTTACTCATGGTTGGACGATTTCTCTTTTCATTAGTTGTTAAATTAAATGGAAGCTTAAGTGTTATAGTTTTGAGAGTTCACAAATTGAGACTTTAATTTTGAACATTGTTCTTGAGGTTTAAATTGCTTATATGTTGATGAATGAAATGTAATATAATCTCTCTTCTTTTTTTTTTAATCATAGAAATATAACTAGTTGAAATTATGACAATATTGACTAATAACAACATTCTCAAGTAGTTAGGAATCATAAACGTCTCAAAAATGAAGTTCTTATAAGGTTGATGGTACAAACTTTTACTCCATATCTAAGTGTAAAATGAAGTCAATTTCAAGCTAAATCTTTCATTATTTTCCATCATATGTATATAAGATTTTTATTATGATAATACAAAATAAAGTGTTTGTTTTACCCACTTTCCATGTTACGCATCTATCACAAAGATCAAATTGTAACTAGCACGAATATTTGTTTAATTTGTCTTTATCGATAACTTAACACATTAATCAAAATTAATAGACATATGATATGTTTCTACTGCTTTACACATGCTATCATAAAATTAAGCATATCAATTTCATAATTACAAGTCAATCGAGCGTTAACTTTTCACTATTAATTTCCACGTGTTAACTTTTAATATATAATGTAGTGATAATCATCAAAATACTAATTACTAATTTAAATTATAAGTTTATTGTACGAAAATCTCATTCAACTCTTTTATCAAGATTAATCTTGTGTGTGTGTGTATATATATATATTTTGTAATAATAAAGAATTTGTTTGTGTTAATATAAGAGAGCACAATTTCTTTTTTATTTTTATAAGTTCTCCCACCCATAAAGTAGAAATCAAACTTCTGACTTTTTAGATTAATGATACATCCTAATTACTCAAGCTACGATCTTGTTAGTTACAAATTCCATTTTAACGAATACATTTTATAATCATCATAAGCTTTGTAACCAACCTGAGTAATCCAATAGTGAAAATATTTAAAGTTAAATTATAAACTCAAATTGCAACAATATCAATTATGAGTTATTTCTTACAAATTTTATTGTCCAGCAAACGCATTAAAATCACTAATAACGCAATAGATTAGTGATATTAGTGTAAAATTGAGAATCAATATATCAAAAGTTCGAGTCCAACCATCGCATATTCTTATTGCCATACCCACATTATATATAAAATTCTCATAGGCCTTGTCCACCCGTACAAAACCCAAGAAATTATAGCTGTATACACCTATTATGAATCATCAATTATTTTTATTTTTGGTCCTGTTTTCCTTTATTTTTCCCTTGCAACACTTGTATTTTGCAAACAAAACTTAGTATGATATGCAAATTGGCTGATCTACAAAGGAAAAATGAACAAAATCAAAAGCTTTTTCTAATTTTCTGTCATAGTGATCAGCAGGGTAGCCCCATATGAATCTATTCGAGTGCAAAAACAAGGGCGTTGTGTGTGTGTATATATATATATATATTTTGTAAAATAAAATAGAAATGTTATTGAATCTCGGATTCGGAGAGATAAGAATCAGAAGAGAAGCATTATTCACAGCTGGGTTGATCATTCGGAAGAACTGGAAGATTGTACGTTTCTTTTGGTTAGTTTTGTCTCTCCCTCTATACTTTAAGAATCGAGAACTAAACGTAGGACGATGTTGTTCAAAGTTTGTTTGCTCTCTTTAATTACTGGTTGCTTGTGTTCAATATTCATTTGTGTTTTTAATGGATTCTTTAGCTGAGTTTATGATTGCACGACTTAAGAGAGATTGTTGTAAAATTCCATTTTTATGATTGATTTTTAGATTGTTGTAAAATTCCATTTTATGATTGATTTTCTGTTGTGGTAGTCGACGAAAACTTGAAAATTACATGCCGCAGTTTAGCTTTTTCTTCAATGGATTGAGATTTAAATAGAAAGGTTCTATGGGAGGATGATATGAATTTGCACAATGTTTAGGGTTAGATTGTTTTGGAGTTTGGAAGGATATGGACAGAATAGTAGACTTTGGTGTCCTATGGTGGGATTATTTATTTATTTTTTTGTTTACCATCGTGTCATTGGCTCTGTTAGTTTGTAGGGTTTTCAATCAGAAGGAATATTGACGCGGCAATGAAGTTCTAACTAGTTTTTCCCCTCTTTTTGATAAAACTAAAATAAATCATTGAGACCCTGTCGATGGATTATGAATTTGTATGCGATCCACAGTTCAATTTCTTAAGAGAGGCATGGTGTATCTTGTCTGTCCAAGATAATATACTGATGCTAGATAAATGATCGGATTTGCTCCACAGCTCAAGCAAATTTTCTTCTAGTTCTTCTACATAATATTTTATTTTGTGCGTGCTCTTGAAATTTACAGATGTTCCCCCATTGTGATAGTTTCTCCCGTGATGGCTGCTGAAAAGCTGGATCAATCATGAAAAGAAGAACGATGGTGGCTTGCATTGCTTAAACTTTCCAAGGGTCTTTTCCTAGATATCAACTGTTAGTACGATGCCTGAAGGTTCAAAATCTAATGTAGTATACAAGAGAAAAAAATTGCGAGCCAATTCTGATTCCAGGTTGTTGGTTAATGGGACAGGTTGTATTTCTTTGATTAGTTGCGATGGTCATTTGGTAGAAGACAAAGAGCAAGGTGCAGCTTCTCGACATAACCACAAGAGTAAATTTTTTGGAATTGTTGTCCCTCCTCTTTCTGTTTACGATGGAAAAGCTCAAGTTTTTGAACTAGAATCAGTCGATGATTGTACCATTGGGGAGGGGCATGGTTCTGAAGAAAGATTTAATAATAACCGGCAAAGAAGTTTGGAGGTTGACAGCATAAATGATAGCTGCTCCACATCAAAGTCAAACATGGAACTTGTCTCAACTTCATTGAAGGTTGAAGTGGATGATACAGGTGACTGCTCCTCTTCTAGTATTCACGTTGTGGAGGATATGGTCGAAGATTTATCAGGAAGAGATCTATGCATCTCTATCCTTAGAAGCAGCGGGCTTCTGTCTTCTATGGCTCATGTTCCTGATGAAGAAGGTGATTTTATAAGCGACAATAATTGTTACCGACTGTGCAAAACTTGTGGCTCTTCAGAATCAACATTGAAGATGTTAATTTGTGATCATTGTGAAGATGCATTTCATGTCTTATGTGGCAGTCATCGCATGAAGAAAGTGTCAAACGATGAGTGGTATTGCAATTCATGTTTGAAGAAAAGACATAAAATTTTGAAGGAAACAATTTCAAAAAAATTGGCGAACACCTCGAATAGTAATGGATCTTCTAGGGGCGAATCAAATTCCATAGCATTAATGTTGAAGGACACTGAACCTTATACAACTGGCGTTCGGATTGGGAAAGGTTTCCAAGCAGAAGTTCCAGATTGGTCTGGCCCAAGTTTCGAGTATGTAATTTTCTTTAATTATCATATTTCATCTTCATGCAAACATGAATAAGTTGCTTTGCTAGGTAAAGGATGATTTCTAAATTAAAAAAATTGTGTTTAACCTGAGAAGTATTGAGCAAAATGTAGAAGTAATTATGATCCAAGATCTAGAACATCATATCATAGAAGTATAAAGGACAAAGGAATACAAATTAACCAAGTATTTGATAGGACTTGGAACCTCCCTCTCTAGAGAATCATCTCTTGAGCCCAAGTGTAATCACTCAAAATATGCATGCCCCCTCCATTACAATCCTCTCTTATTTATAATCACTATACTCTAACTAACTTTCTAACCAATTACCCAAATACCCCCTAACTATTTCTAATTCAAAACCTATCAAATTTTTGCCCATAGGCCAGGACAATCCCCTCATCAATCATAATGCTTTCCATCTGTATCGGCCTCCTCATCTCCCATTATCTTTCTTGTATCTCCCATTATTTTTCTTAGTTTCTTTATAAATTTTGTTTCAATAGGTCAATGTAACATTTTCACATATCAATTAAATTGTGTTTGTTTCCTATAAAAAAGTAGTTAAAGTTGTAGAGCTACATGTTTGGTGGTTTTATTCTTACATTAGTTATTATTTAAAATGAATATTGTGAGACCAGTTGAGGCACATAGTGCATAAGCCGTCTTGAACTTGAACTGTTATAGTTATATCGTAGAGAACAGTAAGGATAGATATTGCTTACAGTAGAACCTTTATTTGACAAGGTAAAGAGAAAATGTGCAATGCTAGGATGCAGCATTTGTTTTCTAAATTTCAGGTCACATTTTATATTTTTCCTAAAACATATATTTCTTTTGGACTGATGTAGTGGTACTGATGCCATTGGTGAGCCTCTGGAAATGGATCCTTCAGAATATTTTCTTATGCATGTAAGGGTTCGACTTGCTTGTACTAATTTTCATTTTGTAGTAGTGTTTGTAAATCAATGAAAAAATAGTGACCTTGCTTTCTACTTCACGACCAACAAAATAATAGGAGCAGAGCGCCAATAAACCTTATAGATTGAGCGCTATTGGAAATTGGCTTCAATGTCAACAAGTCATAAATGGAGTGGCTGGTGTTAACAGAGTCCTATGTGGCAAGTGGCGCAGGTAAGGAAAATGATATATTTTTTACTGCACTATCTGTGTCCCTCTCTCCCTCTCTAATTAGTATCTGGCTTTCTTTACAGAACTTAATATATATTCTACACAATCTCAATTTCCATTTCATAACAAGTTCACTTGTTTCAGCTCAACTCTGTAACTTGAAACTTTGCGATCGGAAACAATACTTATAATAGAAAACATTATCGAATGTCAAATTGAGGCACTATTAATATCCTGTTAATTTTTCTTTTTTCTTTTACAAGATGGAAGGATTGTCTTGTTGTAGGTTATTGTATTCTTCCCATAACTGGTTGTTCAAATTAGTTTCGTTAAATTGTTTGCCAGGAATTCAACTTTATGTTCATGTTATTCAGTTATTTGTCGTTATAATGTTCCAAACTTCTGTTCATGATTTTGATTCTTTTTTAATTTTGTGAACATGCTAAATCGTGAATTACAATTTATTTTTCATTTTAAACTTGGCATAGTAGGGCTCCTCTTTTTGAAGTCCAAACTGATGACTGGGAATGCTTCTGCTCCATCCTCTGGGATCCAGCACGTGCCGATTGTGTCGTACCTCAGGTGAATGACCTCAATACTGGATCTATCTTCTTTGTATCTTGTGTACACAATTTTTCTTCAGACACAACGTTTTTTTAAAATTCACATTATTTCAAGCGGCCATAGTGGAATCTTGGACGCTCATTCATATGTTTAATGTGTGAAAATGTGGGTTCCTAACATTTTTAGATAACTCTGGGAGGGGCATTCCAAGACTTTTCTTGGTTCTCTTCTCAACCCAGGTGGTTCTAAGATTCGTATAGATTACTTATTGTGGCCACTTACATAGTGTATTAAATAATCATTTGTTTTTTCTTTAATGGTTGTTGGTATTATTTCTTGGTGTGTTGAATTCTTTGATTCTGCAAGATACTCCTTTGCATTCTATTACTGTCTTCTTTTTCGGTCACCCAAACCTTTGTTTTTAATCGAACGCTTAAAACTATTAGAAAGTGTGGGCATCCATCTCAAAATCATATGACATGAGAGGAGTAGCCCACCTTATCTTAAAAATGCTTGGAGGATTCCCCACCTTACCGATTAGGACATTATGAGATCCTCGACATAAACAATTTTTTTTTCTTGGACCACATAATTTTTCTCCTTATGCTTTTTTTTTTTCTGATAAAGAGATTTTTGTTGCTACAAGATCTATTGTTTCTTGAAATCTTGAACTTTGCAAGCTGTTGGCATTCAAATTATATATCTCTTGTTTTATATCTTGTTGCCTTTTTATTGTTTTTTTGATGTACTCAAGATTACACGTCAATTTTCTTCATTGTATTGATTTTTTTTTTTCTCTGGGATTTTTCCAACTCTAATGCGTCTTTCTTATTTACTCATGTCTTTTTTAGACAAAAAGGTTCTTTCATCTCCACCTTGATATCTTCTACAGATCTTGCTATTTCATTCTGTAGAGGTTGGAATAAAGAATCAAATGACGAAATCCATTCATTCCTTTAAATCTTTCGCCTCTTTTCTTGGAATGAATTCAATAACGTCCTCACTAAATACTTTGTTGAGGATTGCTTCAAGATCTATAGATCGTGCGACTGAGATATTAATTTATAGTAATCTATCTTAGTATTAATCAAATAGGAAGGTTTCATGATTTCCTCAATCTCCTCACTATCCTTTTACCTCAATACAATTCTTCATCATCTACAAAACTAAACTAGTGTTTATTTGGCATATAGCCTAACTAAAGTCACTCTAAGCGAACTAATTCTCTTAAAGGTTCTATCAACATCTGACTAGCCAAAGTCGCACCCCAAAGGAGATGGTCGTGATCTTCTAATAATGCAACACATAAGCCCACGAAGGAAGTAAACTTCCTCATATTGCTATTTAAGGTGTTAATCTTGTTGTGAATTGATGGTTTTGAGAAGTCCTGCCTCTGATACCATGATAAATTTAAGAAGTCCGTTTTGAGAAAGATCTGAAACTTCTGACTTTCCATTAACTTTCAACAATACATAAAATATCAAATCTTGAAAGATCTTCTAATAAATTCTAACTAATATCATAAATATCTACTAATATTGAAATACTAAGTCTAACAAATCTAGAAAGTATCTCAATGAATATTGAAATACTCGAGTCACAACGAATGCCCCTCTCAAGAACAATAGAGCAGCTAGGTTCAATGTTGATAAAGGACCTTGAAAATTTAAGGAGAGAGAAAGATGACACCAGAAGGAGAAAACACATCCTCCATCGAACAATAATTCATAAGGGTTGAATGGTACAAAGGAAGAAATAACAAGCAAAGAGAGAAGTCCCTAACCCTAGTATCCTCCCACAAGCAAGTATCTCTCCCATCCCCAACCAGGAAACAAAATTCAGAAAAAGGAAGATCATTCCTTAATAATGCCTTTCCAAGGATTCCTAAAAATGCTGCAACCCGTAACATGCACTCAGTCAAAAGGGATTGACCCATACTTAGACACAATAACCTTACGCCACAGAGAGTTGGATCTACAAGAAGATGCCACAACCATTTTGCTACCAAAGTCTAATGACAAATTTTCATAGAGCCGATCCATGATTCCATTGGCTCCCTGGGTCGTCTTCAAGGAGACCGGCTCCCAATTTACTAAATGTGCTCCCTTACCTTTATGTTGCCCTCTCGAAAGAAAATCACACACTAGCTTTCCCATCACCTTAGAATTCGAAGCTAACACTGTAAATAAGAAAAGAAAATATACAATAATGTGTCAGGTATCGTCTTCAACCTGCAAGAACTCAAGAGATACACACATACGAACAACTAAACCAAAACCCACTAGAGAACGATTTATTTATATAGGAATGATCGATAACTGTACTAGAAGATTATAGATAACAAAATAGAGCAGCTACAACAAAACCAACACCACCCAACTAATTCAAGAGGGCTGGAATCTCTCTTGCTCAGAAGTCCTTACAGAATTTTGCTTGTCCCATCCAAATGGCTTCTTGAGGCTATATATCCCTATGCTCTAGTTTTCGGTTGAGGGGACCACCTATGTCACTCCCCACTACCCCCCCATACCTTCATTAGACGACCCACCCTCATTTTTGACTTGCTTTTCCTTCTTGACATAGGTACAGATAGGAGGTGGGGTCACCTCCTCATCGATTTCCTTCTCCCTTTCTACTTGGACAATTTTTCCTTTTCTCTCGCAAGTCTGCCATATAAGAGGTCTTACGGAATAAAAGACACAAATTAACATAAAAGACGACCCTAAAGCTGATGTGTCTTTTCAGCCAAAAAACCAAAAAAGATAACTTGGGGTCTTATGTTGAAAGAAAATGGAAGCAAAGATTGAAATAGAGAATCAAACGTCCCATTGTCAATGATCGCATGTGCTTCCTTCCATCAATTTCTTAGTGTTCCTGCTAGAATCTTTTTTTCTTTTCATCTGTGGAGTAGAAATTCTTAGAGATTTAAGCTTCATTATGCACTGCATCATTGGATTGACTTATAAATTCTATTGATCACATGCGGTTGAAACAAATATTATTAAAGCAATTCCTTGTACAAAATTGCAGGAATTGGAAACAGGTCAAGTTTTAAAGCAGTTGAAGTACATTGAGATGGTATTGCTATTTCTCTCACGAATTAGTCATTCTACATGTGCTTTTACCGTTGATTTCTTTTTAGTTATCCCTTCGTGTAA
>JBBMEG010000009.1:10800659-10863481 GCA_037832605.1 Cyclanthera cordifolia | reverse complement strand
TGAGATAAGTAATTGATTAAACAAAAAAACGTATCATTCATGCATGAGAAGTTACATCTACGTACTTAATTCGCCTACGATTTA
Organism: Cyclanthera cordifolia; assembly: GCA_037832605.1. NCBI lineage: Eukaryota > Viridiplantae > Streptophyta > Magnoliopsida > Cucurbitales > Cucurbitaceae > Cyclanthera > Cyclanthera cordifolia. The sequence continues at coordinate 10,863,397 of JBBMEG010000009.1, read as the reverse complement.
CGAATAACACGAACTATTTTTTAGGTTTTATCAAACCATAGGGACTATATTCTTTTTTTTCAAACCCTAGGGACTAAATTCTATATTTCTCCAAACTATAAAAACTAAATTTTATATTTCTCCGAACCATAGAAACTAAAATCTAGATTTTTAAACCATAAGAACTAAACTCTAACTTTCTTAGGATCGTAGGGACCAAATTTATAATTTACCCGTTAAATTATTACTGCACCCAAAACCCCCGAGAGGGGTTTGAACATAATGCCCCTGCTCCACTGTGGTAAGCTAGTAAAAGTCTAAACTATCACTGAACTAAAAAAACTAAGGTTTGTTTGCTAACTATTTAGATTTTGAAAAATAAGCCTATAATACTACTTTTAATCATGAATTTTATCGGTTTGTTGTCTAGCTTTTCCATTTTCAAAAACTAAGCCAGGTTTTAGAAACTAAAAATAGAAGTTCTCAATAAATTTGTTTTTGTTTTTGAAAGTGATCTAAGAAATCAAAAGTTCTATTTAAAAAATGAAATCCATCGTAGAAAAATGGTGAGAAACAAACATAATTTTCAAAAACCAAAAATAAAAAATAAAAAACCAAATAGTAATAGTTCTCAAAAAAAAAATCCAAATTGTAACAAAAAGAATGGCCTAAAGTTTACATGTTATGTTATATTTATACTATAGTCTATAGACACTCATGTTATGTTTGAACTTGAATGTTAACTTAGTTTCTGGAGCTCAGCATGTGAGCTGCTAATATGATTCGAGAGCAAATGGTTTTGTAAGCATTCAAACACCTATTTTGATACCAGGATAAATAAACTACCGCAAATCCCTGATATTTAACCTTCTCAACACTTAAAAAATGACACTAAAGCAAGTTTAGGATAATAATAATTGATATGTATCATCGACAAACAGTCTGTAATAGGTTCAAATTCTCAAACTCCCAAATATTGTTGTACTAAAAAAATACTTAAAAGAAGGACGAGAAAAACATGCCTGAACGTCAGAAAATTTGATATAGAAACGGGAGCAGTCAATATGGAGCTTAGTCTGAATAATCTCAGCAATTGTTGAGCTAAGTTTTCCATTCACACTTGGTCCAAGACCTCCGATAGAGACCAATTCCGCATATGCAGCTGGTTCTTCCGTGCCAGCAAATACGATTGGCGTGCTACCATTCAGCGAGATCATCACATACTGAACAATTCAAGCAGAAAAATGTAAGTTGTTGAACTTGCAATAGCATAAACATGATTCTATGAACTGTTGTACCCTACTTATCATCATAACACCTTGAGTTGACCTAGTGGTCATGAAAATCTTGGAAAACAAAAAAAAGTTATGGATTCAAGTTGAGGACCTCGTTATCTCACATTTAAAAAATAGAGAGTTTGCTAAGGTGGGCTACTCCTCTCATTGTCAATTGGTTTTGAGATGGATGTTCACACTTTCTAATATGATATCAGAGCCCATTAAGTTCAAACGGGCATTCGTTCCAATAAAATGATATTAAAATTGAGATCTCATTCACAATCGGCAAACTCAAAAGTGGCACCATCTTGAGGAAACGTATCGAGGATCTCATTATCTCATATTGGAAAAGTGGAGAGTCCTTTAAGCATAAAGTGGATTACTCTTCTCATAGTTAATTAGTCTTTAGATGATTTTTTAGATGATGCCTCTACTTTCTAATACAATTCACCATGTCAGATACCTAAAATCAATTTACTAGTTCATTTACACAAAATACTGTAGGGTTAGATGTTTTGTGTATGAAAACAGTCCATCGTACGTAAGCTGGTACAAAATTTCAAAAAAAAAAAAACTAACAAAATGCTTATCACCATACAATAACTTCTTCAATCAACAAAAGAAAAATACTAAATTCAAGTCTGTCAATCAATCTAGTAGTGGGAAATCTCAACTCAAGCACATGAAATGACCTCCACGTTCTCAGAGTAATTTCGTCGAACATCATGAGGGCATGTCCAGAACAGTACATAAAACAAACCCAATATAACAAGGGACTGTTGTTTAACAAGTAAAAGAGTTTGATAAGCGACGAAGAAGGAACAGAGAACTTAACAGATTCGGGTTTCCCGAGAATTTTAGAAACAGCTTTCGATGCGTCCTTGAGGGTGTCGGCGGCCACGACGGAATCAATTGGGACATTCGTGAACAAAATCAAAGTCGGCATTGTTGTTAAGCTGATGCTGCTAGACGCTATTGTACAATTTAGCTCGAATGTTCTTCTAATGGCGAAGCTATGGCTTCTTTTCAGCGCATAAAAATGTCGCAATGGCAACGAGTGGCTTTCGGTGAAAGACTCTGTACACAAATGGCTCGGAACGCTATCACAATCCTTCCTCGGTTCACTCGCTTCTGTGTACACAGTCGCTTCCTTTCGGAATCAAGAATTTTTTTCGATTAAATTATCAAAAATGCCCATTTAATAATGGGACATTTTTCCAAATTTATTCATAAATTTGCAAAGTTTCAAAACTATATTTGAATTTTATCATATGTTTCAAAAATACTTCTCCATTAATTATAAATTCAAACAGTTGAAATTTTGTTTAACAAATATCCTTAAACTTAGAGAAAAAAAAATCAAAATTAACTTTGTCCTTAAAAAAATATTTTTATAACATTAAAAGAAAATGTCAAGATTTTGTTTTAAATGTTAAAAGAAAATTTTATCTCTTAAAATATATTGTAGTAAGATGATAAAATTGATTTTTATTACATAATATTTTTTTATTATCATTTATCAATTATTTTATGTATTTATTATTTTGTGTGTTTATATTCATTAAAAATTATTAAGTAATAATTAAAAACAACTAGTATATATATTGGTTGGTTGTATTGTTAAATATAAGTGGATTACTCTTTCAATTTTAATGTTAAACTAACTATTGATAATAAGTCAAAGAGAGTGGTAGTTCAACCATATTAATAAAGAAGGACCATGAGGTCACGAGTTGGAATTTCTCGCCTTCAATTGTTATAATTTCAAAAAAAAAAATATTGATAATAAGATATTTAAGTTTTAATAACTCATAATGTAAAAATGAAATACTCTAATGGATTTATAAACCCCAAATCTTAGTTTAAAAGTGAGTAGATCAAAAATTTGTTGTATCAAAGTTCGACATTGAGTTTAAATATTAGAAAAACTAAAATTTTCATCCTACCAACAATTTAGTATTTTTCCTGTGAATTATGATTATGAACTTTAAATGTATGGTGCTCACTTTATTTAATTGTTATTACGACATTTCAAATGTTAATATATTAATATTCTCATTAATTTTTATGGCAGAAAATATACTATGAAAGAAAGACCACTAAAATTATAATGTGGCATCGAAGATAATATTCAGATAAATGATTAAAAAGAAACAGCTTCAAATGCAATAACACAAGTACTTCCCAACCATGATAGAGGACTATAACTTAAATCAAGAACATGGAGATAACCAAAATTATAGAAGATCCTCTCATTAATATAACCAAAATTTAAAACGTTCTGCCGTTCTCAAAGATAAAAAATCATGGAGATCAAAGTACACTAAGGGTATAGCAAAACATGTTCCAATTCAATAAACGATACTTCAAATGAAAACCTATGAGGAGAATTTACCCAGTGCCAAGCAGAAACATGGAAAAACCAACAAGAAATATGTTAATTCATCCTTCGGATAAGCTCGTTGATGAAGTTCTCGCGGTTCCCGGCATCACCTCCTTCGACATAGTGATTTCTTTTCTTCTTCAAACCACCAAGGGGAGCTTTCAGTTTGAAGGGCCAGAGGAAATTGTTTGCCTCCTTGAAATGAGGTCCCACTGTCATAATCTCGTGGATGAGATCTTCAGCACAAATAATTCCGAACTTGCCAAGCGCCTGAAAAACAGATACCCAACAGCATTAGAAAAGATGGCAGGTTGAGAAGAACCCAGTAGTCGAAACTGGTTTATTTCTATAGAACATAGTATTGATTTCTGGCTATAAACCTGCTCGATGATGGAGTTGTCTGTCAAAGCTGTTCTTCGCTTGTTGAGTTTTCCATAGCCTCTCTTGTAAATGAGTTCTTTAACACTCTTCAAATTGGGATAGCTGAAAGTATCGTCAGTTCAGAAATCAAGATGAGCTCAATCTAGCCTCGAAAACCATCAAAAGAAGAAAGATAAGGGCAAGTGAAAGCATATATGCAAAAGGAAAATACCCATATGTGACATAGGGCTCCACTCTGTGCAACATATTCAATGTTGCCTTGTTCACTTTCAAAAACACACCATTGAAAATCTGCAGAGTTGGTAATCAAGGAGTTAAGTACAGATTAAAGTGAAATAGTAGGAATACATTTTTCAATATGTTTTAACCAAGTTAAAATAACAATGACAATCAATGTAAATGTTCAAACAATGCATTGTCTTGAATTATCTAAGAATCGGCAGCACAAATAAATGACATTAAGTAACCAAGCAACCTTTCAAATTACTACACTAAAACATCTATGAGAATAAATGAACACTAAACATTAAACATTTTTCCCATCAAACATTCAGGTCCATTAGATACCATTTGGTATTTGGTTTATGAAAACTAATCCTAGAACAACTATAACCTTCCTTGCATATCTACATTTTATGTATGTTTTAAAACCAAACCAAAATTTAGAAACTAAAAGAACAGTTTCCAAAAGCTAATTTTGGTTATTGAAATTTGGCAAGGGATTCAAATACTATCTTAATAGAAAGATGGAACCCAATGTAGAGAATTTGAGGAAAACAAGTTCAAATTTCAAAAACCAAAAACAAAATACAACCAAAAGGTTATCGAACAGGCTTTCAAAAAAAAAAACAATTGCATATAATAACAAAAACTGTATATAGCTAATTCCCTTGGATAGATTGTATAAAACGGTAAATACAACACTTATAAAGTAACAGTATCAAAATGAAGTAATCGAACAAATTAAAACGCGTGATACAGAAAATCGATGAAATAACTAGTTACCTGTCTCAAACGCAGAAGCTGGAGAATCTTCTTGGTCTTAGGGTCAATAGCATTGATACTGAAAATCAAGAATCAAATCAATACACTTACAACATACATTCAAGCAAGCATCAAACAGAAGAAATTTCCAACTCACCCTCGGATCCTAACAATAAACAGAAGTTTAGCCTCAGGGTCGACATAGAATCCTCCCTTGAGTTTAGCCTCGCGCTTCAGGCGAATCAACTCCTTCTGCTGCTCGTCATACTCGTTCGCATAGAGCTTAGCTCTGTTATAGATCAATTTCCTGTTCTCGGCGTTCTTCTTCTTCGCCGCCGCTAGATCTTTCTTCTCAGCCAAAGCCCATTCCTCGTTTCTCTTCCGCTTCTTCAACACAGACTCTGGAACTACAGAGCCTCCCTTGATTCCTTCTCCGCTCATCTCTCCAGATAATGCAAATTGTCAAAAATGGAACAATGGCGAAGAGCGGCTAAAATGGTTAGGGCTTACTATCCGTGTTTAATTTATATGTCAATAATGACGGTTCGGTTCAACTTGAACCGACCATCAAAATTAAGAAATAAATGTGAATACTAAAATAAATTAAAATATTCAAAAAATACAATTAAATATAATTTTCGTCTTATTTATAATTTTGTTTTGATTTTGATAAATAAATTTATAAACGTAAATGGAATCATATTTCTTAAAGCTTATAGAAACATGTATGAGCAGACCTAAGTTCGTTGAGTTAGGAAAATTTTCTTGTATCAGTCCAAAGTTTTGGATTGTTAAATTCAACGATTAGACAATTTTATAAATTATATTAACGATTTTAAATTTGGTTTGGATTATTTTGAGTTGGATTAAAAGAAGTAAACAATATTTAATATAGAATTTTGGAATGTAAAAGTCTAATAATAATATAAGCATTTATAATTATGTTATAAATAAATAATATTTTTTTTTAATATTAATAATGAATATGGATTAACTTGAATTAATGAAAATTAATTTTAAGAAAATTTATATGCGTTTTAATATTAGTTATTCTTATAAAATAATTAAATTTTAAAATATTTGTATCTAAAATCATATATGCGTTTTAATACTGTATTATAAGAAAAGAATGAGACAATATTCATTAATACGATTACTACATTCACTAATTTTGTTGAAAGTGATAATATTTGTAATTATTTTGATATTTCTCTAGTTTCCGTTAATTTTCCTTCATTTTATGAGCCCACTCAAATTTAAATTATTTGAACTCAATGTAAGCAAGTTGCTAAATCAATTTGTTAAATTGGATTTGATTTATTTGAGATATTTTAGTTGGTGAGTTATTTGAATTAAAATAATAAAAGCTCTCCAATTAATATTAATGGTAAGTATAATTTAAAAAAAAAAAAATACTAAAATTAAATGAAACAATTTTAAAAGTTTATAAACTAAATTGGAACACACCTAACAAGCAAATGACTAAAATCATACATTTAAATTTCAAGTATAATAGCATTTTAACCTATAAAATGTTTAAGGAATTTTGTCACGAATAACGAATCAAATTATGTCATCTCCATTTTAATTATATAACTTTTTAAAAAACATTTAATGTATAACAAAATATGAAATATTTAAAACGATTGAAATATAAAAAATAAAACTAAAAATATATAAGAAAACTTATCGAATTAATCAAATTTATAAAATAATTATAAACATAGTGACTTTGAACAAAAAAAACTAACAAAAGAATTCATTGTATTAACGAGAATAATCACGTATTTTCTTATAATATAATATTTTAAAATACAATATTAATATAAATGTACAAATATTTTAAAATTTGATTACGTATATAATTATTTTGGAAAAATAACAAAAATTTATTTATTATTTGCCCCGTGAAGTAACCAAGCCGGAAATCTACAAAATCTGCAAGAACTGCCCACAATTATGTTATGCAAAAGCAATTATTATTATTATTATTTTACATAAAATCAAATAAAATCCTAACCCCTTCACTTTCTATACCTTTCATTTGTTTTTTTTAAACATTACTACAGTCGCTTTTGTTTTTTTTGCTTGAGTTGGTGTCGTCTTTGACCCTTTCATGTCCCCTTCATTTTCACTCACACTCGTCGACGTTGCTGGCAACGGCTACTGCTAGTCTTCTTTCTCCGCCCCATATAACTTAGGCTTGAGCATTTCCTCTTCTTCGGTGGTGGTCTCCGGTATCCGCCGCTTCATCTTCTTGCTCGAACCTTTACGCATCCGGCTCTTACATCCTTGCATCTTTCACGGTATGATATTTCCTCTTTATTCTCTTTATTTTTTTGTATTTTTCGAACTTGGTAGGATTTTCCTTTTAAGTACATTATTTGTTTTTGCCTCTTTATCTTCATTCGAATTTTTCACCTCTGTTTCTTCATCAACATCCGTTTTCTGATTAGTACTTGGGACTTTCATTTTCTTCTCCGTCTTTTATTCGACAGCGAAGATCTTTTCTTTTATATTTGAGTATATTCATCACCAACGCTTCTCAACTCCTCTACCATTCCCATGACCATAGATGAATTGCTATGATACTAATCGATAAGAACCAAACTATATTGATAACAAAATAAAAGAAATTACAATATACGCCAAGTTCAATGTTTGAAATTATTGGGAGTACGTATAGCAAAACTTTGCTGACAAAATATTGTTGCTTTCATTCAATAATTTTACTAAGGCACAATGGTCCTTTATTTTATTCTCAACAGAACCCTATTAGTGACGAAAACAGAGAGGAACACCAGAGCAGAGGAACGAAGGATGGAGAGAATTTAGAGAACACGAAAAGTCTCTTAATATATTTTTTTACACTCAATTACATACCCCAAACTCTCTTTCAAATATAGAAGAGAGTAGGTGAAAATAATAAATACATTGATTGGATTAAACTTACTAACTTAAGCTACTTCCATAAGTAATAACTAATCTGTCAGAGAGTAAGGAGAAGTTAAGGTGATGTTGCTGTTACACTATTATTACTGAGATAACTCGAGACCCAATGACTAAAATACGTTAATACCTCTCACACTACGTACTCACACCCTCTATATATATATATATAACCAAATTCTCTAACAAATTCTTTAACTGATTTCTCACGTACCCTTACAATAATTATAATTTATATAATTAGCCCACCCTATCCGAGCATTATTGAAATGTTATGAATAAAAATGTTATGTTGGATTAAAAATGTGAATTATTGAAACCTATAGACCAAAAGAGTAGTTTTTCCTAAACTAAAAGAAGGGTTTTGTATATAGAATTATGAAGTGGTTATTTTGAGGGATTATAAAAATAAGAAATACGTTTGAAACTAAATCAAATTATTAGTTTATGATTGAAATTAGACATTTGAACGAGGAAATTTATCTTGTTAACTATTTTACATTTGTCTATTATAATAATATATAGTATAACTCGGTATACAAATTTGTAGCACATTTTATTGTGTTTTTTATTTATTTTTGTCTCAATTATGTCCTTTTGTTTAAAGGAGCCGATTCAAATAATCAAATGCAAGATTTTTTTTATCTTTTTATTTGTAAGGGTGTTTGTTTGTAAATTTTGAAAGTGTTTATTTTAAATGTTTAAAAATGATGAGTTATTTTGGGTGATTATAAATAATAAATGGTAATAATATAACATTTTTAAAAAGTGATTATAAAAACTCGTTAATAAAATCTCCACAAATACTCAAAACATACCCGCTCACGTATCAGTTTTGTAATTACTTCAAAAATATGTACAAATCCACTTTCAACAAAAATGGAACAAATTCTATGAAACATAATGATATTTGGATTAAAAAAAAAAAGTTACTAGTTTTACTAATTACAATTATACCCTTTCCCACCCGTTCTCTGTGCCATTTTGTCTGAAAACCAATACAATAACCCACCATTGAAGTGAACAAGCTATTTCTCGAGCTCTTATGGCAAATTGTTCTTCTCATATATTTTCTAGGAGCAGTATCAATCTCCCCGTCCTTGTTTAAGATGGATTCATCAGAGGGGGATCGTTCATCCAACACTCTAGGGTTTATGGAGCTTGCAATTCAACAGGTGAATAGTATTCTTTACGAATCAGGTGAATTTTAGTCTCATAATGCTCAAATAATTACAAAAAAGCACACATTCACAACTCAAAATGGACGTAGTTCAATTACTTTTCAGGATGATACGTGAGACATTGAGACTTATGGCTGTGCGCACCAATATTATTATTGGGTTTTCACCTTTCCTTCGAGTGCTGGTGTGTATGATTGATGATCTCACTCGTTACTCCATCGTCGTTGAGATACTGCAACACTCTTGTTTGTCCATAAGAACATAGCTCTATGTACGGCTTAGTAACCAAGAGGTTACAAGTTCGGGTTCTTCAACCTCAAATATTTTGAATTCAAAGAAGAAAAAAAAGCTCCCGGCTCACTGGCGTTTCATTTTTTTAACGAATACCTAGCTAGTTTAGTTGTCATATCTTGCATGGTATTTTGATCCCTGGGTAGGCATTTTCTGTAGAATTAAATTATTCTTTTGATGCCAATTTTCTGTCCCGACATCCTTGGATTATTGGAATCTTTTATGGTGTGTTTGGGAAAGGGGAATGAGAATGATTATGAGGAGAATAAAATAATTTATATGATTTGAGTGAAAAATAGTTATGGGGACAACAAAAGTAGTTAGGAAGAGAATGAAAAGATGATTTTAGGAGAAGCGTGATTATGGGAGAATGATTCTCGGTGACTCAAACATACTATCTTAATCAAACACTTACGGGAAGATTGGGATCATGGGAATGGAAAAACCATACATCGGGGTTGAGCAAAATGGAGGCTGAAAACAAATTCAAGACTAAGTTTGGCTCATCTGATGTTCATCACTATTGTAGATTCTGGTAGAGGAGTGTTACCATTATCAACTTTGGAACTGAGATGAGAGAGTTCTGCTAGGTAGTCTGTCTTTGGATGAGGTTGCTTGTTTTATTTGAACTGATAGCTTTATATCGACACCATTAGATTCTTATCAAATTTTAATGTTTGTTTTAATGGTGTCAGATTTATTTATCTCTTGAGTAACTCTACTTTGCCACGTCATGACAGGCCAAGCTTGCATTCAACAGCCTTGAAGTGCCTGTAGGGTAAGCTATTGTCTATTTTCACCATTCTTTCTGGCAAGATCTGCTGTGTTGCTTAATGCATTAACGTTCCAGTTTGAGGCTATGTTGAAATTGTAATTTGGGTCTTTGTTTCTGTTTAACCACACCTTGATGGAAAAATGTGTTTTAGGACCGGTAATGATAGGAATGCCATGAGAAGGAAATATGGATAATATAAGAGTATATTAGTAAATAGTAGGGATTTAGTGATGATATTTGTTATGCATAGAGTGCCAGTAAACGAAGGAACGGAAGCATTCATTCAATGATTCATTGGGTTACTTCATGATTTGATTGAGAGTGCTCAAGAAAAGGATGTTCCAAGAACCCCGAATACTTGGTTATCTTGCAGTTTCACCATCTTTACATTTCAAACATTTCGTTCTATCATCTTGCTTTAAACTCATGGTTGAAATGAAGTTGAAAATGATTATCATGCTTTTAACTTAAGTTCTTTGTTTCTTCCTTTTGTGTAGTTGTGCCCAACTTGTAGTTGTTTATGAAAGCATTGCTTATATGGTTATGGTGTTCTTGTTGTTGTTCAGGTGTGTGGTTGTTGAAGATGAGATGGTCATTGCCACTGGAAGAAACCGCACTACTGAGACTAGAAATGTAAGTTTCAATGTTATTAGTGGTTGGTGTCAATTTAAGGCAGCTGTTTTTCTCTGTCCCATTCCTTCATCATATATTTTTGTCATTCAGCTACTATTGTGAGTGAGTATGCTTGCTGACATACATATATTTGCATTGGATGAAAATGCAACTACTGCTTCTCAATGAACCTCACAGTATAGGAATATTTCCTTTTAAATTGGAAACACAACTTGTGTTAATTGAAGGGGGAAAACACCATCCATACCAATGTCCTAAACAAAGTCACTTTTTTTTAAAGAAATGAAAAGAGAATACTGCTCAAGAGATACAAAACTCCATAAAAGAATTGAAAAGGCAAAATAAAATAACAAAGAAATCATAAAAAGTCTCAATGAAAATAGATATCCAATAAAGAAAAATGATTAAAGTACTTGGAAAGAGAAAACTAAGATAATCATCTTGTTATAACTCAACCCGAATGAATTTTGTGAGGCCTAAAAATTGGTTTGCTTACTCCCACAAGATTTCTATGCTAAATGTTCAAACCATTTTTGTTTGAGATTAGTCAAAGATCCACACAAGCTAATCAGTATCCAAATGTTACCCATTAAAAACAAAAGGAATCACGATGTAAATCCGGCTGGTGTAGTATAGATTTAAGGGAAGGGTACATGGGAGTTTCCATTAACCCCAAATTTTCTTTACAATTGTGGTGACATGTTACGTTGGCTTGTTTTGCGCTTTTTTTTTTTTTTTTTTTTTTTTTTTTTTTTTTTTACAAAGGACAACTTCTTTAACTAAACGTAACAAGCTTACAACCTAACCTCCCGATTGAGGAAAAATTACTAATGGGGATAACCCCCCTCCCACCCCTCACAATGCATCCCCAAACCACAAGACGAAAGGTCACCACCCCAATAGAAAGCCAGTAGAAAAGAAAACCTTGATAAGTGAATTTCTTAATCGATATTAAGGCCTTAACAAACTTGGAATTCAAAGATTTCGAAGAAGGCCAAGCGAACTTTGTCGGCACCACAATGGCCGGCTTTCTAATCATAATAATTTCCATACGATGTTTACAAGATTTCTTTTTTAAGTTTTCTTTTCATATCATAATAGGCTACCAGACACGCAGAGATGGAAGCTATTGACAACCTGATTGAGGCATGGCAGAGGGATGGACACTCATCTTCAGAAGTTGCTGATAAATTCTCAAAGTGCAAACTTTATGTTACATGTGAACCATGCATTATGTGTGCTTCTGCATTATCAATACTTGGTTCATATTCTGTGCTCTTTGTTTTCTTTTCTCGTTTCTCCATGCAGAGTTAACTATTTGTTTCAGGCTCAGGGTCATAGGTCATAGTTACCTTTCACTTCTGCATATGGTTGATTCATTGCTATTGAATCTTCTGTTCTAGGTATACAGGAAGTATATTATGGTTGTGCAAATGATAAATTTGGTGGATGTGGATCTATATTGTCACTTCACTTAGGTAGCCCGGAGGCACATACCAGGTTTATTTCTTTATCTACCAATATTAGATTTTAGTTTTGGGGACAATGAACTTTTGTCTTCTTGAACACATTGCTGCAGTTTGTTGCTCACTTTTCCAATTATCACATGCTATGGAAACTCAGGACAATAAACAAAATGAAATTGAGCTAATAACTCAGAAGAGGGGAAGGGGGGGGGGGGGGGGGGTGCTTCTGTACCAGAATTCCCTTCAACCTTCAAGTAATGAACCCAAACGACTCTTTTTTGGGGGCAGTGAAATGTCTTTTAAAAAAAGTAAAGGGGAAAAGAAAATATGTCAAAAATTTGTATTTTTTTAAAAAAATCTGATTTTAATCTTTTTTTTTTTTTTTTTATAAAAGACTGTATTAAAGAAATGGGAACACAAAACGGCCGCTATGATAGATTTAAAATTCCAAATTCACCTGGACTTATTTCATACCTAACTGCGTGGGAGTGGATTGACTGACTCATTAGTGAGATTATCTCGTTAACCTGTCTATCACAAGTTTGAGTGTAATATCATGCTGTCTCAATGAACCTTTCTAAGTCCTATATTTATTCACATTTTTCGTCAACATCACAATAAACACTGATCTTTGATTGTTATGGTGATTCTCAGCTTTAGAATTCTACACTAACCTAAATATAACTTAATTGAGTAGGATTAGGTGGTTGTCCTATAAGAATAGTTGGTGCTTGTGCAAGTCGTTTAATTTTATCTAGTCTTTAATTATTTGTTTTTTGACATCTGCGAGTATCAGAACTAATTTACGCGCACTTCGATTATTTTTAGGGAGCAGATCTTCCGACCTGCTGTCAAGAAAACCCATAGTCTTTATTAGTTTCTATATTACTTCAAATTGTTATGGCTTAAATCTCCTTAATTTGTTATGATAGTGTGAGTGGTCAAGGAAGGGGGTTCAAATGCACTGCAGGAATAATGGCATCAGAGGCAGTTGCTCTTTTTCGAAGCTTTTACGAACAGGGTAATCCCAATGGTATGTGAAACTATTATGATTGTTGCACGTTGTTTGTATCTTTCGAAGAGACCCGCTTTTTTTGTTGGTGCAATTTCTTAGTCAGATTTTATCTTTTGGATTTTATCTTAGAGATTTAATTTAAAGTGGTGGTGTTCTGTTGCAGCTCCAAAACCTCACAGGCCCCTTGTTCACCAACAGTCTGGTCAATGAGAGGCTGATGAAATGAGGTTACTTTTTGTTACGATACCGTTCCTGTCAAAACCGACATTAAGGACGATGAGAGCTTTTGAAACTGGCCAAGTCGTGTGGAGGGATTTCAATCTCCATTTAGTTCTCGTCTCTTAAAACAATCTCAGTTTTTGAGCTTGTGGATGCTAACCTCAAGGTCATTGCTATACATTTTGATTAGGATATTTCTGCCACTTAGCACAGGAACTGCTACCTGAACCTCTTCTATATATTTATATTGATTTAAATGTTCTCTCAGATTGTAATCAAATTCTTTACATCTACTTTGACTCAATTTTCAGCATTAATAAAAAAAATCATTCGTTGAATCAAATAGCTGCAAATAGATTTTGCAGGAAAATCAAATTAGTAGAGGGATAGTAGGATAGCGTTGGGCCTTTGAGAAGGATTCATGAATATTAGAGTAGCATATAAGAAAATAGTTAGAGAGTTTGTGATAGGTTTGGGCCTTAGAAGGGTTCATAAATATTAGAGGGGCATACAAGAAAATAATTAGAGAGTTTGTTAGGGATTTCAGTTATAAGTAGAGAGGTTATGTGAGGGGAAAGGTAGACATATTTTGGGTGAAAATTTGTGGGCTCAAGAGAGTATTCTCTACAGAATGGGAGGTTCTAAGTCCTATCAAATACTTGATTAGTTTGTATTTCTTCTACCTTTTATCTTTTATATTTCAAGTTCGAATGGTTGTTCTTGTCTGGATCCTATCAAAGTAGTGATTTGAAGACAGAGATCTTGCTGTGTGAGCAATGGAAAAGGTTGAAGAGAAAGAAAGGCTTGTGGGAAATGATCATGAATTGATCTAGTAGTCACAAGTGTCTAAAGGAACCAATGAATAATGGTTCGAATCATGGTTGTTATTTATTTAGAAATTAACTTTCTACAAGTTTCTTTTATATCCAAATTTTGTAGCGTCGTGTAAGTAATCACCATTTGAACTCGAATTAGTCTCATTTAGTGTGCCAAATCTCAAATTAATGACCAACAGAACGAAGCCGTACATGAACTTGCTTCTTGCTCTCTGTGATACGTATTGATTAATAATCAATGTCTTACGAATTTTCTCGACATCTAAATATTGTAAGATCAAACGATCTCTCACGAAAAAAAGTGAGATGCATGTAAACTGATGGAGACACTACAAAAATTTAGGTGTCCTATTATTCAACAATACTAACACGTTTTGACATGTTAGAGGTTGACCAATTGTCACTAAACAATCTTAAAATTATATTATTGATTCATTGAGGGTTAATATGACCATCTCTATCTTCTAACTAAGAGATCTAAAGATCAAACACTTTTATATGATTTTTCTCTAGATTTGAACTTTGACTTGAAATATATTGATGGCATTTCTTCTTTATTAACTTTTTGCCTTTGATAGTGTAGATTTTTTCTCAATTACTCATTTGATAATGCAATTTTTTTTTTCCTTTTCTTGATTGTACAACCTCTAAACTATAACCTTAAACAAAAGCCTTATTTATTAACAACAGAGATAATTTCTTATATTGCTTGTTGAGTTCATTATAGATGTGACCTTCTGATTATATCAATTAAAATATAAGATATAATGCTACAATCATATTGGCAAAATAGTAGCCACATACATCTATTTCAAAATCATCAACTATTTTTTCACTTTCACATGTATCTGCAAAGTGTTCAAGTGAAATTACGCACATCTCGATTATTTTCATATTCTCACGGAACATACTAATTTACGACATTTGAATACTATGAAAACTCGTGGGACGTTTGTTTTCAACTTTTATAGAACTATTATAAATTAGTTTTTATAATAACTCTTTACAAATCTCATCCAAACGAATTGTTAATACAATTTCTCTTTCGAAATTATTCAAAATAACTCTATTTCTAATTACTCGAAACAATCATTTCACAATTATTTATCAAACACCTCATTGAGAAATTCAAGATAATCATCATGGATTAAACCGGTACGAAATTAATTACTTATAGTTCTGCCTATTACTTCCTTGCAACACTTGGGTAAAAAAAAAAGTTTCCTTGTAACACTTGTATATTACAAACGAAACTAGTGTAATATACAAATTGGTTGATCTTTTTCTATTCTAATGATCTTTCAGGGGTATGAAATTGATTTGAGTGCAAAAACACGGACGTTGTCTTTTCTGTATATATAAAAGAAAAAAGGGGCAATAAAAACGCATAAAATTTTGAAATGAGATGAATCTCGGATTCTGAGTGATAAGAAGAAGCAGAAGAGAATCATTTTCACAAATTGGGTTTGATCATTCTGAAGAACTGGCTGATTGCACGCTTCTTTTGGTTAGTTTAATCTTTCCCTATTTACTTAATGAATAGGGTACAAAAACGTAGCATCATGTTGTTCAACTTTTATTGCTCTCTTAATTTTGCAGATTGCTTGTTTTCAAACTTCATTTGTTATTATATGGATTGTTTTGCAGTATTTGAGTATTTTAGTGATCAGCTTAACAGAGATTTTCATCAAATGTCTTGTTATGATAGATTTTCTTTTTTGGTGTGGTTGTGGTAGTCGACGGAAACTTGAGAATTACAGGCCGCACTTTACCTTTTTCTTCCCTGGGTTAAGATTTATACTGAATGTTTATTTGGGAGGATGATGTAAATTTGCACAATGTTTGTTTTTCAAGTTGCTCGGTTTATGTGAAGTTGGATGGACGATTATTGATTATTGGGTGTGAAAATTTAGGGTTAAATGGTTCAGAATTGGGAAGAATAGAGACCGAATAGACAGATTTTGGTGAGTTCCATAGTTAAACTTTGTCCGTATGTTTTTGATTTACCATCGTGTTATTGTGTATGTTAATATGTAGGGCTTCCAATCAGAAGGTAGATTGATGCGGCAATGGAGTTATAATTAGTTTTTTTTTTCTTTCTTTTTAAGAAACTAAAGGAAATCTTTGAGTCCCTGTTTATGAATTATACATTTATATGCGATATATAGTTCAATTTCTCAAGGAAGGCATGCTGTTTCTTGTCTGTCCGAGACTCGACCAAGAGAATATATTGATGTTAGATAATGATCGAATATGCTCCACAGCTCTATCAATTCTTATTTAGTTTTACGCAGTATCTTATGTTGTGCTTGCTCTTGAAATTCACAGATGTGCTCCCATTGTGACGAGTCCTCTCGTGACGGCTACAGAAACGATGAACTGATCATAGAGGAAGCAAAGAACGATAGAGGCTTGCGTTGCTTAAATTTTCCAAGGGCCTTTTCCCAGATATCAGCTGTTACTACGATGCCTGAAGGTCCAAAATTTAATGTTGTATATAGGAGAAAGAAACTGCGCGGAAATTCTGATTCCAGGTTGTTGGCTAATGGGACAGATTGTATTTCTTTGATTAGTTGCGATGGTCATTTGGTAGAAGACGAAGCGCAAGCTGCAATTTCTCGACATAACCACGAGAGTGAAATTATTGGAAATGTTGTTCCTCCTCTTCCTGTTTACGATGGAAAAACTCAAGTTTCAGAAGTAGAATCAGTCAATGGTTGTACCATTGGGGAGGGGCATGGTTCTGACGAAACATATAATAATAACTTGCAAAAAAATTTGGAGGTTGACAGCATAAATGATAGCTGCTCCTCATCAAAGTCAAACATGGAACTTGTTTCAGCTTCCATGAAGGTTGTGGTGGATGACACAGGTGAGTGCTCCTCTTCTAGTATTCGAGTAATGGAGGATATGGCTGCAGAGATATCAGGAAGAGATCTATGCATCACTATTCTTAGAAGCAATGGGTTTCTTTCTTCTTTGGCCCATGCTCCTGAGGAAGATGGTGATTTTAGATGCAACAATAATTGTTTTCGATTGTGCAAAACTTGTGGCTCTTCAGAATCAGCATTGAAGATGTTAATTTGCGATAGTTGTGATGATGCATTTCACGTTGTCTCATGTGGCAATCATCGCATGAAGAAAGTGTCAAATGATGAGTGGTATTGCAATTCTTGTTTGAAGAAGAAACATAAGATTTTGAAGGAAACGCTCACGAAGAAATTTGCAAACACCTTGAGTAGAAATGGGTTGTTTAAGGGTGAATCAAATTCAATAGCATTAATGTTAAAGGACACAGAACCTTATACAACTGGCGTTCGAATTGGCAAAGGTTTTCAAGCAGAAGTTCCAGATTGGTCTGGCCCAATTTCTGAGTATGTTATTTTCTTTGATTATATATTTCTCCTTTATGCAAAAGTGAAATCTATGGCTTTGTTTGGTACACATTCTAGGGGAAACGATGGTTTTGTTTTTAATAATGATAATTATAAAAGATTGTCTTGAGAGGTAGAAGTAATTGTAGTCCATAGGCCATGAGTCATAACACTTTTAATCAATCATAATGCTTTCATGGAAGGATGGAAAGTTATAGAGCGGCTTTTTGGGGTAGAAGATTTAGCTTGAGTGATTTTTTTTACAAGAGACGAAAACATTTTCATTGATAAAATAAAAGTGTTACATAGAGAAGAGAGAGCTAGGTTATGAGCCTTGTTTACAATTAAATAACACGGAAAGAAAGTCGCAGCACACGGGGAGTTGAACGTCCAACTTGGATCCAACGAGGAACACATCCTATAGATGAACTCATTTATCGAGGTACTTCATCGGTAGTGACCAAAAAAACGAGGAGAAAGATGTCAATCCCATTTCAGCTCTATATGGTGAAATGAATGAGATCCACGAGTCACAGTCATCGAATTGATGGTGTCTAGTATCTACGGTGGGAGACTAGTCATCTCGAATTGATGTAACACCTAGTTATTCTATCTCTTTATCAGGGAAACCTAACAAATAGGTATCAGAGTCGAGATTTGAATTTCAGGGATGAGAACATAGTATTATTATTATACTTTTCTACCATACAATTGAGAGAGGAAATTTCTTTTATAGAGGAAACCCCTACAACTAATGAATAAGATTCTCCCTAAAAATATGGCTTGAAGATGTCTTTTATTGCACGCTTGTCTATCATCCTGTCAAATTAGAGCTTCAGATGGCCCTTTGTGATTATAGTAGCTGCTTGTTCTGAGGTCGGGAGATAAAAAGAATACATATGGTTCCTGCTCCACATTTTCCTTCATGAAGTTTTCATCTATCTCAATATGTTTCATTCTATCATGAAGAATTAGATTATGTGCAATGGATATCGCTGCCTTATTATCACAATAAACTTGAATGGTTGTCACCTGAAGGAATTTCAACTCTTCAATAGTCTCTTTATCCATATACCTTTGCAAGTACCATGAGCTAACACTCTTAACTCTACATCAACACTATTTCTAGCCACCATACTTTGTCTTTGCTTTGCCATGCTACTAAGTTTCCTCCAACAAAAGTACTATAACTAGAAGGCGATCTTCTTGAAACCGTTGTTTGGGACGAGAAATAGTCGTCTTAATCTTTATTCATGAGACGATGTCTATGT
Source organism: Cyclanthera cordifolia (assembly GCA_037832605.1). Classification (NCBI taxonomy): domain Eukaryota; kingdom Viridiplantae; phylum Streptophyta; class Magnoliopsida; order Cucurbitales; family Cucurbitaceae; genus Cyclanthera; species Cyclanthera cordifolia. Next base: position 10,844,383 of record JBBMEG010000009.1, on the reverse strand, counting down.
ATAAACAAGATGAAACCCTAATGCTAATGGGCCTCATAATAAAAATACAGGATTTTGAAAGGGATATGCCAATTGTGGTAGAGAAAAACAAGTATAGTTCTCGTGGGAGACTAGCCATTGTGAATTGGTATAATAAAGTATCCAATTATTATTATATCTCTTTGCATGGGCAACCTTATGTTCATCTTTTATTTCGTACCTTTTTCTTGGTTCTTCCAGAGATTTTGTTCATCTCTTACTTCATACCTTTTTAGTGTAGTTTTTCTTGCGTTCAAGATAGGCCGAGGAAGAGTTAGTCTCATTACTTATGCCATTTGTGAGTCTTCATACTAGTTATAGTTAAGCTACATACTTTTCTGGTGGTTTAAGTCCTATGTGTTACCTACCTAAGATTCTTCTTTTTGTGGATTTTATTCTTACATTAGTTAGTAGTTGGAAAGTTAGTATTGCAAAATCAGTCGAGGCACATAGTGGCTTAAGCTATCTTGAACCTGAACCCTCATAGCTATCTCAAAGAGAACGCTAAATATGACAAAAGTGTTGCTTAGTAGAACCTTTATTTGACATGATAAGGAGAAAGTGTGCAACGTTTGGATGCAGCATTTATTTTAAAATTTCAGTTCACATTTCTTCCTTTTCATTAAAGCATATTTTTTTTTTTCTTCGACTGATGTAGTGATACTGATGCCATCGTTGAGCCACTGGAAATGGATCTTTCAGAATCTTTTCTTATGCATGTAAGGCATCGACTTGCTTCAAGTAACAGAGTTTGTAAATCAATGAAAAAATATTGATGTGCCTTTTTATTTCCCCACCAACAAAATAATAGGAGCAGAGTACCAATAAACCTTGTAGATTGAGCGCTATTGGAAATTGGCTTCAATGTCAACAAGTTATAAATGGAGTGGGTGGTGTTAATGGAGTCATATGTGGCAAGTGGCGCAGGTAAGGAAAATGATATATCTACAGTGTCTATCTCTCTCTAATTAATTTCTTGATTTCATTTCAAAGCTTAATATTTATTCATTGTTCTACATGATCTCAATTGTCATTACATTCTAACACGTGCACTTGTTTCTGCTCAACTTTGTTCCGTGGAACTTTTCGATCAGAAGTAGTACTTTTAAGTTATAATAGCCAATATTATCGAAGGCTTTGGCTCGTCTCCAAGGGGTGGCGTGGTGTTCAAAGGCTTGGGTTTTGAATGTGTACTCCCTTCAAGGTCCCGGGTTGGAGACCCACTGTGACATTAATTTGTAGACACCTCCCGTGTCTCCATTCCTTCAGTGTCTCCTAGTGCCTGGCCCAGGGACGAACGTGGTTACCCAAGTATAGTAGAGCGAAGCTTTGATTTTCCGATTTTCAGATGCTAAAAAAAAAAGCCAATATTATCGAGTTTCAAATTGAAGACGGATTAATATCCTGTTTATTTTTGTTCTTTTATCAAAAGATGAAAGTTATTGCCTTTGTTGTAGGTTATTGTGTTCTTCTCGTAGCTGATTGTTCAAGTTAATTTCTGTAAAGTTTGCAACGAAATCAACTTTATGCTCATGTTTATTCCATCTTTTTTAGTTCAATAACATTTGGGGGGGAGGGATTCAAACACAAGATCTCTTGGTCACAAGTATATACCTTATTGTCGGTTGAGCCTCTTGTTGGCATGTTATATTAGTTATTTGTCTATCATAATGTTCCAAACGTAAGTTAGGGGATGAAATCCTGATCTACTTAAGTTTTTTTCATCATTATCTTGATTGTTGTTCATGATTTGGTTTTTTTCTGTTAATTTTGTGAACATGTCAAATGGTGAGTTTGAGTTACAACTTTTTTCATTTTAAACTTTTCTCGTAGGGCTCCTCTTTTTGAAGTCCAAGCGGATGACTGGGAATGCTTCTGCTCCATTCTCTGGGATCCAGCACATGCTGATTGTTCTGTACCTCAGGTGACTGAATCTCTCTCTTCTTTTTATCTTGTGTACACAATTCTTCTGCAGACGCAACGCTCTTTTTGAAATTCACATTATTTTCAAGAAGCCATTATAAATCGTGATGCTTGTCACATGTTTATGATGCGGCAATATAGGCTCATAACATCTTAAGATGCCTATGGGGAGGTTATTCGGACTTTTTTGGTTATCTTATTCTTCGCAACCCATGTGGTTCTAAGATTACCATTTCACTCACAGTTATAGTAGCCACCTACTTAGTATATTAAAAACCTACATGACAATGAAATATAATAAGGTTTGACAACTGTCTCATGAGATTAGTTAAATTTCCCATCTTAAGTCTTGGAAGTTCATAAAACGTAGAATTTTAATGCACCCGCGTGGAGAATTAGGTAATGCATGTAGATGGATAACTTTTTCTTACGTAAGGTAGTTTTGGATTTTTGTTTGAGTTCTACATTTTTTTAGAAACCAAGCCTTCATGGAGGAGAAAAATAACAAAGGTGGTAGTGCTGAAAACTGTAGCCAAAACAGTACCCGAAAACCTAACCAGATTAGTTAGATGGTTTGTCGATTACCCGAAAACCTAACCAGATTAGTTAGATGGTTTGTTGATAAATAGTTGTTAATTTGTTATCCTCTATCAATAGAGGATTTGAGCTTTAGCATTCGTTAATCATAGTATTCAAATTCAATATTCTTTTTGAGAGATGTTTTATGTTCCATTATACTTTCAGTTTCGATCATTTAAATTGAGTTGCTAAAATATTTTATCATAGGAGATTGCAATGAATATTATAAAGCGAATTCTTGTACAATTGTAGGAACTGGAAACAGGCCAAGTTTTGAAGCAGTTGAAGTACATTGAGATGGTATTTTCATTTCTCTTACGCACTAATCATTACAATTTACCCTACATGTGCTTTTACTGTGGATTTCTTTCTAGTTAAACCTTCTTGTATTTTTCCCTCTTCTTCTTGTAGAAAACTTCGGAATACTTGGGGGTTTTGATTGCTCTCATTGTTTTCCATTAAAAATCAATGAGAAGTTCAGGGACCCCAAACGACAGTTAAAATAGAAGTTCTCATCTTAGTCTAGAACTCTTCAGTATTAACGCTGAGTTAGGAAATCACAATAAGTTAGTCGAAGCGGGTATATCAGGCCATAAAATCGGATATAATCCAAGATGACTTTTCCAAAATACCGTCATCTTGAGGGGGCATGTTGGAGATACTTACCTTGTGGCACTTGTCCCTCATTGGAAAGGTGATGATTCTTCAACACATTTATACTATAAGTTGAGCTACTTCTCTTCTAGCCAATTGGTTTTGAGATGGATGCCCACACTTTCTAATATGACATAAAAGCTCCAAGTTATTAGTCCCTGAAATTTCGAGGACCTCACCCAAACGGGCAAAGACTCAAGCAGGCATTTTATGATCCCAAAGCGTTGGATCCGATCCGAGCGAGTGAGTCAAAACGAGTATATTCCGAGCCACAAAAGCTAATCTAGTCCAAGATGGCTTTCTCAAAAATGGCGCCATCTTGAGGGGCATGTTGGAGATTGTTGGAGATACTTTGTGGACATTTGTCCCACATTGGAAATGTGAGGATTCTTCAACACATTTATAAGATAAGGTGGGCTACTCCCCCAGAGTCAATTGGTATTAAGATGGATGCCCACACTATCTAGTTTATAATTGGTATCAGAGCTCCAGGTTATCGACCCCCAGAAATTCTGAAGACCCCACCCAAGCGAGCAAAATACTTAAGCGGGCATTTATGATCCCAAAAAGTTGGATCTGACCCAAGCGAGTTAGCCGAAGCGGGTATCTCGGGCCACACAATCGGATATAATCCAAGATGGCTTTCCCAAAAAATGACGCTTCAACACATTTAAAGATAGGGTGAGCTACTCCTCTCATAGTCAATTGGTTTTGAAATGGATGCCCACACCTTCTAATACAATATGTGTCCATACGCCCTCAAATAAGTTTGACAACTACACCATCTTACCGTCTGGCTTTCTATTCTCAAGCATTCATCTGTTTTATTTGCCTCTAAAATCATGTAAAATTTATTTCTCGTTAACTAGGCAAATTGGTATCCTTTAATAATTTAAGGGTAAATTATAATTTGGTCTCTATGATCCGAAGAAAGTTAGAGTTTAGTCCTTATGTTTTAAAAATCTAGAGTTTAGTCCCTATGGTTTTAAGAAATATAGAATTTAATTCTTATAGTTTTGATAAATATAGAATTTAGTCCTTATGGTTTGGATAAATAGAATTTAGTTCCTATAATTTGACAAAATCTAAAAATAGTCCATGTTATTCGTACATCATAGGTGAATTAAGTACGTATATAAACTTTTGATATATGAAATGATGCATTTCTTTGTCCAATCAATTATTTACTTACACTCTCATCATTAAACACGTAAATTACTAACTTCTACGTATTTTATTCACCAACAATTACGAACGACATAAATTATTTTATAGGTTTGATCAAACCTTAGGGACTAAATTCTAATTTTTCAAATCATAGGGAATAAATTGTAGGTTTCTCCAGACCATAGGGACTAAAGTCTAGATTTTTAAATCATAGGGAACTTTCTTCTAATCAAAGGGACTAAATTTATAATTTACCCATAATTTAATAATAGGAGTTTTAGTCTAGCAGTCATTAGTTTGCATAACCCAATTAATTAGTCTATAATCCTTCATCCTGATGAAGTTCATGTTAAGTTATTGAAGGTGTAGAGCTTGGAGGAGGTTCCTTCTAGAAAACATTGCTAAGAACTCAATCACCCCTCCCATCTTCGAGTTACAGCTTGTAAATAATATTTGTCTTCCTAAGTCTCATTTGCAACAATGTGGAATAAGAAGTGTCAGAGCCTTCTAAACATTCATCCATTCATGGGTACAAGGCATTCAAGAAGCTGAGTATTCTGTGCTCAAGGAATAGTTGTCTTAATCTTTATTCGTGAGGCAATATGTGTGTGTGTGTATATAGACAAGATGAAACCCAAATATTAATGGGTCTTACATGATTCTATATAGATAATTAACTCTAGGCATTCAAGAGGTTTAGTTCTCTTCGTGAATCAACCTGACTAAAACCCTTCCCACCTCTTCTATGTGTAATCATTCCAACGCTAGTGACTGATTTGCTTTTCTAATATCCTAATGTCTCTGAGGGGCAGCCTTGTTGGCAGAGGCTTTGAGGTCTCAAGTGACCTTAATTGATTTTTTTTTTTTTTTGTTGTCTATCGGATCCGGACCTTAGAACGAGAGCAAACGTCCTTGGGTATGTAATAAGGCGAAGCTCTGATTCTCGGTGATCAAAAGAAATATTCTAATAGTATTCTTCATACCCAACTAATGTTCCTAACATAAACTTTTTGAAAATTCTGAAAGTTGTTCCATCGAAGTCTTTTTCCGAATTTTTATATGTTTCTGATAGTGTTAATTCTTGTCTCTCTCACTCTCTCTCACTCTGAATTTGTAGTTGAGGCCTCAGTTAGCTTCCAAAAAACGTAAATTGGACGATACAAAGAGCAGAAGTAATGTGCAGAACCTTACAGCGGATACAGAACACAAAACTTGATACGGTGAGAACTGCTTGATAGTAATCCATCTATTATAAAATCAAGTCATTTAGATTAAAAGAAAAAAAAGTTAATTTTATTCTCTACCTTAAGAAGCATTGTAATAGTAATATCTTGTATGGTGCAAATGAAGGACTAAATATGATGTGTGAGCCATTAACCTGTCTTCTACTGGCCTTTTTTTTTGTCTTTTTTCTCTTGTCAAGAGAATAGTGGCTAGTAGATGGAAATTGCTTTTTGTTGGTGAGGAGTTGAGAAATGAAATTGGAATAGTTCAAAATATCTTATGCAGTTCAATATTTGTTTACTTCGCTGAAGTTTGATTGAACACTGATCGCTAGTAAATACTTTAACTATATGGTTTATTTCAAATCTTTTCCTACCTAGAAAAGCACAGTTTTTTGGGCCTTTGGGATGTGATTTTTACAGCAGAAGTATGAGAACTAGAGAAGATAATTAAAAAGAGTCAAGTATGAGAGGGAGATAAAGAAATGAAGACTTGGGCGACTTTATTTTTATTTTTCTTAGAGATGTGAGGTCCAGCTTAGGCTCACCTCGAATATTCAAACGCTTGAAGCTATCTGATGTTCCATGTGAAAATAAATTGGAATATATCTTAGAAGAGAGAATTTCACAGAGAATAAGATTAGTTATTAAGCTGTTTAAGATTCTTTAAGAGTGGGGGAAAATGTCTAGTACAATGTTCAATTATTAAGAAGTCACGAGTTTTTGTTGAATTATGTAAATTATCATTGAGTAAATTTAGTTATATCAATTAACACTCCTCCTCACTTGTGTATTTAGAAATTTTTAGAAATGTCCTACAAGTGAAATTAATTTTAAATGAAGAAAAAAAATAACATGACAAGATTCAAACTCAAGACATCTTACTCTGATATCCTGTTGAATTATGTAATCCACCAATCAACCTAAAAGTTGAAGCTGATAAGTTGGGATAAATTTAATTATATGAACTAACAAGTTTAATTTAGGATAGTCACTTATCTATGAATTAATTTCATATGAATTTTCTTGACAATTAAATGTTGTAGTGTCAAACGGTCTGTCTTGTGAAAATAGTTGAAGCGTGTGTAAATTCGTCAAAACTCTATTGGATAAAAAAAATGGTGAAATGTCCATCTCTTTTTCATAACAAAATGTTTGTGTTGTATGGTTCTTGTATTTAGGTTATTTGTTTCTTATTCCTAATCTTATTTTTTTAGTTCAACAATAGGTAGGGATCAAATCTATGAACTCTTGGCTCGTAATTACACATTGATGTCGTAAAGCTTTTGCTCTTTTGACTATTCCTAATTCTATTTTGAGCTCATCTGATATGCTCTTTATGTTAAATAAAAAGCTATGCAGGAAAGAAAAAAAAAACTGTTTGAGATTTTTTATCATGCAGACTTCATTGATTTAAATGTATGAAGAAAAATTTGCTTTATCTGCTTTCACTTCTTTTTCAACTATATTGCATATACAATATGTATTAATGATATTGCATGGTAAAATTCAATGCAAATCAATGGTATATTTAGCATGATCGAGTTTTCAAATGGGGAGAGAGAAAAACAGGTTTCTGTTTAGCTTATGATATGAATATGATTGCCTGTATTTTACATTTTTGTCAACAAGTATTCATTGTATCAATCTGAATTTGCTTGTCTCATGATATTGCTGTACATGCTACAATTTCCTTGCAAGATGCAAATCATTGGTAATATTAAATTAACAAGCAAAGCTTGTGGCTCCAGTTGGAACCTTCACATGGGGATTTGCTAAATATGGCCAAGTATTGAAGCCATTGTATTTGTTTGTTCTTTTTCCATTTCATTTGTAGAAATATGAGGGGAAATTCCCACCAATTGTTGAACATTTGATTCTAAATTGAGAAAATGTTCTATATATTTTTAAGATTCATATCTCTCTCTTTCTTTTTCTTCTTCTGTTTTTTTAGACATAAATTAGTAGGAAAAGGACAATTTTTTAGTTTACAATAATGAAAGTGAGGAGATTCTAATTCATGGTCACTTGGTCATTGAATCTATATTAATGTTGGATAAAAATGCCTGTACTAATGCTCAATAATTGAGCGACACGAATCAACACTTTGCTTTGTAATTAACAACTCTGATTACATTATATGCCCGCGACGCGAATAGAGTAAATGTATACGTTTGTTCAATTGAAATCGATATCATCCGAAAGTATATTTATTTAGTTATCATCAATCTTTTTTTCTTCTTGTATAAATTCCACAAGCCATCCAGAATTTAGCAGCTGATTTTGAACACTGAAAATATACTTCACAAGTTAAGATTTACATCAATAAAATTTGTATGGCAGAAAAAAAAAGGGGTTCAAGTGAATATTTTCTTCATGTGCAATGTCGGAAATAGTAACATCGAACTGAAAATCTAAAAAGAAAAAGAAAGAAAAAAAAAAGAGAAAATTGTGTATTTATTTAATTTATATCATAAGATCCCTACATTGAATCTGAGGAAAAGAATCAAAGTCAGTGCACAGAATCAGCCCTTTTCCCTTAGCACTGCCACAGGAACATATACAATAGACTGTTCAAACATGTGTGACCTATCTAAAATCCCATCAACTTTCTTATTTGATAATTTAAGTAATTTTTGCTTCATTATCTCTAATCTACCCTTGATTTTACAGAGTCTCTCCATCTCCACTTCTGCTTCTTGACTTCCACCTCTAGTTACAAATTTAACCCTCTTCTTTACCTTTTCTTTTCTCTTCTTTAGGAAACTCTTCAGGGTTGTATCATCATCATCATCAAATTCAAAAGCATCCTGTATAGAACAAGTTAACATGCTCGAGTTAAGTAAATCCAGCAGTCTTCATGTTTACAGTTTCTAATAGCTAAAAACGAGTTTGGAATGACCTAATTCATACACTTAAAATCGTTTTTCTAAACACTCAGGAGGTGTTTGGTATGAGTGGAAGAAAGCAATTTGGAGGTGTTTGGTATAAGTGGAAGAAAGAGGAGTGAAAGGGTTTGGAGAAAGAGGGTAGAAGTGGAAAATGGCAAGAATTTCTTGGTTGGTATGAAGGGTAGGAGTGGCTGGAAATTTCAAGAGTGACAGAAAAGCTTCTTTGATACGAGGGGAAAGAGTGATTGGTGCTTGAGGGGAAAGAGTGATCGGTGCTTGGGAGGGTTTAGCTCTATATAACCTAATCTTATTTCTGTACTACTCACTATGTTGAATGAATCTATTTTATTTTACATATTTGTGAGTGTTCAATCCAGAACACCCACACTCCCACTTATGCGTCGACTCACGGGCAATCCACCAGATTCTACAATGTTTAGATGTGAAGAAGAGTCGTAAGAAATTAATTCTTAGGTAGATAGCCATAATTGATTGAACTCACTTTTTGTTTTTCAAAACTCCCTTGACCACGAGGTGAATTCGTAAATGGTTAAAACAATCGGTTATTTTTATCATCATATGGCGTGCTTCACATATCAGCTCAATGTTTATTTTGAGATTTCCGAGATGCCAAAAGTGACTTATTTTTTTCCTATATTTTTTAAAACATGCACAAAATAAACAATAGAATACAATACGAACTAAGAATATGATTACATAGACAATAACTAAATCAAGAATTCTGGCTTTCTATCAGATATGCAGTTTATGAAAACGCAAAATCTCATGTTTCAGATTTGTTCATAGGACAGGTGTCTACTGTTACGAACATGGTTTCTTAACAGTTCTATCATAAGAATTCCTCTAAAATGAAAAGCAAAAGTAGAAAAAACCCATCGGGGAAATTTTCAAGCAAAAAATCAACCTTTATACTGTAAGGGTTGTTCAATGCATTTTCATTCCGAAAACGCTTTAAACACACCACAATCAATGCTATTTTGTCTTTGATTATATTTTGTTAGGAATTATAGATACACAGCTAGAAGAAAAAAGAAGCAATATTGGATTATGGGGAAATGATACCTTGTTATTGTTGGAAGACATCAGTGTTGATTTTCTGTGCTGCTTTTTCTTGTAATGACTATTGCTCGACTTTAGCTGCAGTTCTTTTATGGGCACGTCCTCTGATGAATGCAGATTGGCAGACATTTCCATTGAATCTGATAATCTGGACTCGTTGGAAGTCTTATTAGGACTAAGGGATTGTGTTGCTCCCTCTGTCTGTTACGTTGAAGCATAAGATGATCAGAGACGATTGTGCAGGCAAAAAACTGGTAAAAATTTAAAAATAATAATAATAAAAATAAATAAAGATCTTTATTTTCTTGATTTTTTGGCCAGTTTAAAGAAATATATGGGTTACTCATTTACAGATTAATATCCTTCGAGAATATATGAAAGCCAAATATTTATGAGATGCCGGAACTCATAGATAGCAACAAAGGAACCGGAAGAACCACGCAGACACAAATCTTACCTTTCTAGTTTTTAGTGCAGAATATCGTGCATTCTTGAACCATTTGCTGACCTGAAAGTCATAGACATATACGCAATAAACTTAAATATATGAACTTCTAAAAAACCAACCTGATCTCTAAGAAAATCAAGTCACATCTTGAAGATGCAATTTGCAAGAAACAATTATACAATACAAATATTCAACCGTCAAGTGTAATGTAACCCTACACAGAGAACCAGAGAAGACACACATATCTATTGGCTAACTTTTATTTGCTCGGAAATGCTTCAATTAGATTATATTAGCAGAGTAATTTGGTTAACATCACTTCAACGGGAAACTAAAAATGTTTTCCCGTACTTGATTACTTGTAGGGTTGTTGTTACCTTTTCAGCATCAAGACCTAATTCTTTTGAAAGGTTATCCTTGACGTCTTTAGAGGGCAGTTCATTATCAGCAAACGCTTGGCGAAGTTTCTGGTCATGTTCAGAAAGTGAATGACGAGTTAATTTGTAGGGAGAAGCACTCTTAACAACTTACAAAAAACGACATACAGGAATGATTAAACCTTTACCTCAACTGCGTAACGAGGAATTCTGAAAAACGACCTACTTTGCGAATTAAGAAGTTTCTTCTCTTCTTCCATGTCAACGTCTTCAATCTTTTTTTCACTCTCACAAAGGGACATAAGAGTACTTGCAGCATCACATTCCTTTTCTCTCCGTCTTCTTTTTGCAGGTCCCCAGTCTTCATCTTCACTGCCTTGTTCTTGTGCTGGACCATCCTTTCCAAACATTTCCTAAAGGAAAGGAGTTGCAACATCAACTTTAAATATTAGCTGAAGATATCTTTAGAATTGATTCTGGAGGATCCTACAAGACAATATCCTTTTTTTCCAACCAAAACAAAAATTTCATAAAAAAAGGTGAATACTAACATAAACAAAACAAATTAACAATTTTCCTGTACGTCGTGCAAAAAATGAACCCCAAAATTGGAGTGGATTATATAAAGAGAATATATTACAGAAGAAATTGTACGTAAACAATGGCTTTTAACCAAAAAAGGAAATTAAAAAATGAAGGTAAGGCATCCTCCTTAAAAATCTTAGGCAACCTTTGTAACTACTGATTGATCACATCAAAATAATGCCTTGCTGCTTATTGTAATCAATGAATTCTTTCTAACTCCTACCTGAGAAAAATTGCCAAGCAATTGTATTATTGGCTGGAGAATTTTCCAGCACATGACCTATGATTTGAAGCAATATATATAAACTGTGATTAGTTTTTTTCTACTATAAGGTTCAAACTTTATACAATCACGTTTTCTTAACGTCTTTATTATAGATTGACTGGATTGCTCGAACAAAATGGTCAATGTTGCTCACTACGGCTCAGAGAAAATTACGTCTAGACTTGGAAGCAACTATTGACACTTGACTAAGAATTCTGAGACACTTACAACATATAATGTTTTATAATCAACAGCCTGCCGCTGCCGACGACCACATGTGATTTCCTCCTCATTAGAGCCATCGGAAACTAAGCTGCTACCAGCACCAAAGTGATCTAAACATCCAATACCATCTCTATCAGTTAAATCCTCCCCATCTAAAGACCAACTCAAACTGGTCGAACTACTAGAATCCTCCAAAGCAACCTTATCCTTTTCTTCCCCACTTATATAGTCATAGCTATTCTCCTTCTTATCTGGATCATAGTCATCATCCGCAGAATCATCTGAGGGCCAATCTTCCTCATGATTGAGCAATGCATCTCCCCCATCTGGGAAAGCAGCTTCTTCTTTGAAAATATCCTATTCCAAGAAGGGTTAGATTTTATGATCGCAATCAATTTGGATATGAATATTGGAAATTATGTGGAGGAATGAGTTTTAAAATTAAAACAAAGATGAAAAACTGAACTAGAAGATCTACAAAGAAACTAACCTCCCAACTAATGTTCGTTGAGAACTGAGTGCCGAGATGTGCATTCATTCCTTCTATTATTTTCATCTTGCACTCACAAAATTTGCAAAACCAACCTTGGTCTCCTGGAGGAACTATAAATAATTTCAGGAGTCAATACCAGTTGAAAATCCAGTTTGCAAATTCAAAAGAATGATACGGGCTAAACTTACTATTTTTTGTGTCTAATGGTGGATCCACACATTTTTGGTGAAAAGCACTATTGCATGTTCCATCGCATAGTATAATATCATTGTCTGGAAAAGCTTCACCCAACTTGCATTTTGCACAGAATATCTGAAGAAAAGAAAATAAGCTTCGATCCATTAGAACATTGGATACAGGCTTAATGCATCACAAGATTGACTCATGCATAGTCGATCATTGTAAGAGAATAAACAGCATAGTAGTCTTTTAAACGACCATGGTTCAAACTTTCCCCACTGTTCACATTTTGCCCAGATAGAAGGAAGAAAATACCATATAAAACACATCCACCATTCAATATCTTAAGAGTTATTTAAGACGTTAAAATGACCAATATGAAATAGCAGAGTTTGTTTACTTCCAGACTCTCATCTATGCACACCAATGAATATATCTCGTTGCATGAATTTTTCCTATCTCCTTTCTTTAATGACTTAACTAATCGAAGTTCAGTGATGAAAGAAAGAACCAAAAGAATTATTTGTCCAATGTAATTAGCAAGAACGAATACTTTAAGCTGCACTATTTACATCATTACATGTTCATGGTAGACAGATCCATCAGGACCAATCACAGAGTCTTCAATGGATCCTACTGAACCAAGAAAGTCCAGCTGGCGAATAGCATCACGGATTCCAAGTTTACACTTTAATATCTGCATCACGGCTCTCTGGAGTTCCTTTTCTGGCTTGATTTTTTCTCGACTGAAGGAAATAGTTATGTCAGGGGCAAAAAATCACATAGCAACAAAAGGTCAGACCATTTCTACTTTGAAAAAAAAGGATTCAACTTCTATAAGAACTTGCAAAGGATTTCATTCATGGAATAATTTAAAGCAAAATAAAATGCGACCATCCCTTGCTTTTTTTTTTCCTCCCTCAGATAGACTAGCTCTCGTTGATTAAACAATGAATCATAATTTATGTTTTCTGGTCTGACCTAAGAAGCTTAGTTAATACTATCAGATGTTGAAAGAATAGTTCTTACCTCTGTCCTTTCCAACCTTCTCCAGAGTAAGCATCGATAAGGGTCTGCTCTAGCTTCATTTTAATTATAAGGTATCTTGTTCTCCTCTGTAGGCGAGTAGCTTCATCTAACTCCACTTTCACCTTTTTTCCTTTGTTCTTCCTCCTTTTCCTTTGTTGGTTTATTTTGGCCACCGGCTCAACTTCTTCTGCATTCACTTTCGTACTAGTCGATGGCAGGGATTTTCCACCTTGAAGCTTTGAGAAAAGTAACTCCTTGGAAGACTTTGAATCATGTTTGTTTAGCAGAATTTTTTTACCGGCCAGTTGATGAATTGTCACATTTTTATTCCCCTTACTAAAGGATTTAGGAAGAGGCCTCCTCTTGCATGTTGAACCAAGTACATGTGCATGTGATTTCGTTCTTGATTTTCTCTGTTTGGAATGGGATATTTTGCTACATCTTTTCAATTTCAGAGGTAAGACCAACTCTGATCCAGTTTCCACCTTGGAGTGGGAACATTTTCCAGATTCCTTCTGGGTCAATCTCCTTCCAGTACCTTTCATATTGATTTTCAATGTATTTTCATAGATAATTTGTACAATAAAACCGATAACTGTCTTCAAGTCTACCTACACATGGAACTATTGAACATGTCAATCTTTACAGAATAAATATAAAGAGTAAAAGAGAGAATGTGAAGCCCCACCCACACACACACCTAGAGTTATATGTGTACCTTAAGGAATCAATAAAAATGCTTCTTTTGTTACAAGACAAATCCAACAGCAGATGTCCACTTCTTCGGTCAATGCCGAAATCAATCTTTATTATACAAAAATAACAATACTATTGTTCTGAAGAGGAGAAAACTATCCACCATTCACTGGTAATTATTAGTATTGACTAGTATATATATGTTTTATAAGCACGTAATGATCAAAAGTCTTAAAATATAAACAGGATTGATTGAACTCTACAAACTGGCTAGATTTTATAGGCAGACTCAGCAATGGACACTCAAAAGCAACTGATTTAAAGACGTCTTTACTCTTTCTTTTCTCCTTCATTCACTACTCATAAAACTATTAAGAACCCAAGTTCCTGATCTTCAGGAGTGCATATGTTGAGCAATTAATCATTTAAGAGCTTTGTGTGTGCGTGGAAAAAAGAAGCGTAAATGACTCAGTCCAACAAAATGTGAAATCAAGTTCCCCCGTGCAGTCTAAAAATCAAGCCACTGCGATCCTTAATAAGCTAACCCAATAGACATTAAAGCTTGTTCGAACGAAATCCAGAACTAATGCAGACATAATAATTAATCTATGCAACATAACCCTCCAAGTACTGAGATAAGGTAATAAAGCACAATTCCACAACAGTTGAACCAAATTTCCTCTGCACTTTTACCAAAGATTCCATATCATCAACCAGCATAAGCTAAGGTCTCGCGTTCCAGAAGAAAAAGAAAAACTACATTGATCTCGGCAATAGAAATTTGATTCTTTTCAAATAAATAAGGGAAAGTAGGACTATTCGTTTAAACAACCAATCATCAACGATCATCATTCATCAATATAGCTAATGGAAAGCCGTGAAAACTATCTAATAGATCAAGTTACTAGTGATCCGTAATAGACCAACTCCATGAATACCCAGTCGCTAATTTAGGCAAAATCCCTATTAAATCCAACATAAATCTTTAAGTAGACCCCCAAGAATAAAACCAGAAATTGAAGAACACATTATGGAACAAGAATGAAAACAATGGAAGAAAATTAAAGAAAACAAGGCTACCTCGAGAAGATTGTCAAAAACGAAGGGGAACTTCAAATTGAATGATCTAACAGCCATAATTTACAGCAGCACACGGAATGAAAGTGAAATCTAAAGAACAAATAGCAAGAACGAAGATGCTTCTCATACTGAATCAATGATCTAGGTTTGAAATTTCAAACGTGAAACTGCAGATTTAGGATTTATGCTACATTCATCAGTAGCCGCTTCAATTTCTAATTTCCTAAACAAAAAAACGGTCGCCGCTCTGTGTTTCTGCCTCTGCTCTTGTGATCTATAAACTTGGAAACTGCGTCCGGAATTGAATCAATACCAACCGAAACCATAAACACATACCATAAGCAATTGTAATACTCCGGATTTCTGGAGAATCAAACTGAAGCCCTTTCACTGAGTATCATCAATCAATGCTCGTCTGTAGAATCTGTGATGAAAGAATTCGTTTCCAATAACTTTTGGGAATGATTGATTCACGTATTTATGGAAATAAAAATGATTGTGAAGTACTAAATAAAACGATTATTTGACAAGTTGTTGAACTCGAATGGAGACTACAATGCCGGAATTCTTACCTTAAATTGATGTAATCTACGAATAATTGTACTTCCAATTGCTATGAACTTTGTGTTTTTTTTTTTTTTTTTTTTTTATTACAACAATTGGGGATTCGATGAATCGAATCCGATTCTTAGACGTTCACTAATATTGTTGAACTACTTATTTATTTTAATAATTATTAATATAATATTATGTTAGAGATAAATTTTGTTTATTTTCGCCCTTCGAACATTCAGTACATTTTTTTTGGCATTTTTAGAGACATTTTCTCTATTTTCCCTTCCCGTTTCTTCTGGGTAGGGAAGTATTGCAGAGTTGTTTTTTTTTTTTTTTTTGGCTATGAAGGAATTAGGAGATTCAAACCGCATAGTCGTTGTTATAGTTCGTTTTGACATTGTTAGTGATTCATAGATGGATTTTACCTTCTCATTGATCAACATAATAATGTATGGTTAATTTGAAATTAAAATGTTGTAATAGTCAAATTAGTATTTTACTTTAAATTCATTAGTTCAACTCATATAAATTGAGTTACATTGACAAATAAATATAGTAAAGTCGATAATTAATTCCATGAATTAGCTCAAACACTTGCATTATATCAAGAAATTGAAATTAAAAAATAAATAATCGTAATTTTTTTAAAAAAAATAAGTCATGCATAACCGAATGAAAATTGGAATTTACTCATTTGTTTGTCTAAGATAAATGACACTCAAATCTTTTTGAATATTTATAAAGCAGTTGGGCTTTTTTTTTAAATAGGAAAAGCGAATAAAAGTACAAAATCCTATTAAAATTTTATCATACAAAACTTTCTTATTCAAACTTGAAAGATAAAAGTGAAGAAATCATAGTTAAAAAGAGAGAGAGAAAAAAAAAATAGTTGACTCCAAAAATGTAGTGGAGTATAATTGAAACAGGTAGGTTTAACTTGAAAATTTTGCTAATATAATATCTATTTTTCATCATTATCCATTTCTTCTAGATTGTCATTTTTTGTGTCATTCTAGGCATACCTTGTAATATGCATTCTAGTAAATGAAAATTTTCTTTTAGTAAAGATTATATATATAACGAAAATGATGGGTGGCACAGTGATTTTATTGTTTGGTGTTAATCCAATTCAACACCAGCGTCACAGTTACATTATTGTCTAATTAAATTGAGACCCAAATGTCAATTCCTGGATTGAACCTGTGACGCTGGTGTTGAACTGGATTAACACCAAACAATGAAATCACTGTGCCACCAATCAGAAAACAAACAGAAAGTAAAGCTCAAAATAAGAAAATAATGTACAGCCAAATTTGCTCAAAAAAAAAAGATGAGAGGCATTAAACTGCAGCAACAATTCATGGGGAAGGATCATACGCATGAAAGTAAACAAACAAAACATCCATGAACTTGTATTGCGACCAAAGATGATTGTCACATATGGTTAAAAATTCACAGAAAAGTTTGTTTATTTCCTCTGGCACCATGTGTCCAAGAAAATAATATCAAGTTTCAGCCAGTAAGACTAAGAAACAAAGACATTCGGGGAACAAATTATTGACCAGAAACACCTTTGAGAAACATTGAACCTGCAAAATTAAAGAAAAGGAAGGAGTTATATTTATAAATTTTGTGCAATTCCATGCAAAAGTTAAAGCCTGGATGAAAAATCATGGTGGGTATCTAATATTAAAAGCATAGATCTTGAGTTTTAACAGCCCAGGTGGGGATATCACAATACATTGTGTCAGCTAGACCCAACTAACAAGGTAAGTTAGTAGGTTGAGAATTGGTCAAGACGACAAGCATGGAATCATATTCCCTTTAATTATCTATTGATCTGTAGTTACCATTAATGTTATTAATAGTATTTTCCGATTTGTTTGATCTCAACATCATTATTGTTGATATTTGGGAAATGATCCCTCAGTTTAGGAAATTTCCTTTTCTTCCTTTAAGAGAGGTTATATAGTAGCGGACTCTATAGCTAAGCTCCTCCCGATCAGGATATTGTTGGTTTTTTTGATGTGTCTGGTCCTGTTGCGGACACAGCTTTTATGAGGGGAGGGAATCTCCCCCCACAGGTTGCTTCTATTGTATTGTTGGAGTGTACTTGCTTAGAGTTGGACTTCGTTTCTTAATGGATGTGCTTGTTTTCCTCAAAAAAAAAATAAAATTAAGGAGGTTTAGACTCTGGCAAGATAAGCCATACTACAAACACCTAACATAGATACTTTGTTCCCTTAACCAATCATTTGGAAGGTATTTGGGGGCAAGAAGAGGATAATTGTTATTGGTGGATAACTATTGTTGGTGGGTAACGATCATTGGTGGATAATCATTGTCCCTGTTTGGGTGTACTGTGTAGATAATGGTTAGTTTGATTAGTTAGAGAGTAATCATTGGTTGTGTTTGAGGTGCAGGTAAAGGATAGTGATAAAGGTTTGGGTGAGGATGAACTATAGGTAAAGGATAGTGATAAAGGTTTGGGTGAGGATGAACTATTGGACAGTGCGATAATGGTTAAAGGAAATTGAGATGGATAGTGATTATTGTTCATTACTCGAGTAATAATTGTTGGTGGACCAAACAAGAAGCTAACCATCAACCTCTTTCAATACTATTCATACAATTTCAATCAATAATGAAAAAACTTAACTTTTAGAAAATAAAAACAGTACGGCATTAGTATATATTTCTAGGAAGGCTCTTATATTACCGTAAATGTGAATATCAATCTTGTTCTTTCTCGATTGAAATAATAGGTAAGAAGTGCCTAAGGAAATAAGGACGAACTGACTAGTACAGTATGTGTACATATTTTCTCGATTGATAATTATGCATATCCTAAGACCGTGTTTTTATTTGAAACTGGGAAATCGAAGCTTTGCTCCACTATACCCGGAGTAACCACACTCCATCCCTAGGTCAAGCACCGGGAAACATCAAAGGAATGGAGACACGGGAGACGTCTACAAATAAACATCACGGGTGGATCTCAAACCTGGGACCTTGTAAAGAGCACACCTTCAAATTCAAGTCTTCGACCATCACGCCACCTTTTGGGGACCTCAGACAATGTTTCTTTCAACAAGCAACAACTATTAGAAATCGTTAAGGGAGTGTTTAGGGAGGGAAAAATAATTCTCTTACTCACATTTGGGCCACCTACCATCATTTTTCCCATGACCCATACTCAATATTCACTCTCGTATAATCAATGTTCATTCCCCCATAATCAATATTCATCCCTCCCACAATCACTATTCATTCCCCATAATCAATATTCATTTGTTCTATAATTGCTTTTAATTCCTCTATACTACTTTTCATTCTCTCCATAATCATTGTCACTCTACCCATAATTGCTATTTTGTTCTCCCATAATCGTTCTTTGAATTAGTCGAAGATTCTTCCCTTAAGTGTTTCTATTTCTCAGATACATTCCTCTGGTTTCGGTCATGTATGGGCCATTTATCTTTCTTTGTAGGAAACAGACTTTCATTAATGAATGAAAATCTTAGTTAGAAAAGACATATCAAATAGTTATAAAAAACTTATCCAATAATTAATAAGATTGATGAAACAATAATCTTTAAAATGGAGAAATAGAGTATTCCCAGTCATGGCCAAATAAGTGATTGATTCAATTAGATTTCCTTCAATACGGGGCTTGTCTGCAAATATAGCATCATTGCGGCTCTTCCAAATTCTCCACCAAAATGCCACGAGGAACAGCTACCAAAGGATTTTCTTTTCATCCTTGAATGGGTGTCCCATGAGACTGAGGAAAATGAGCTCCTTGATGGATCCAGTTCTAGTAATTGACCACTTGAAAGCGCCTAGAAGGTGGTACAAAACAGATGTGGCAATGGGGCAGGAGCTAAATAAGTGAATCTCTGTTTCACCATTGCTGAAGCAAAGAGGGCAACAGTCAGGAGCAGGCATCATATTCGGGATTCAATTTTGGAGATTATCATGAGCGTTTGAAATCTCATGGCAGAGTTCCCAAGTGAAGAAACTGACTATTAGGATGAGGACCCTTCCAAATAATATTGAATAAGTCATTGTGTGCGGGATTATCATGGGCCATTTATCTTTCTGTTATCTCCCCTCTCTATTTCAGGTTTAGGTAGATTTATTGAACTTTCACTTAACAATGAAGGGTTTGGTTAGGAAGGGTACATGAATGAACAATACCACATTTGAATGAGAGTGAATATGAGAATATGAAAATTATGGTTAAGATTAAAAAGGCTTGAATTGATGTGTACTACCAATTCCAATACCAAGAAAGGCTTAAATGAATTGATATGTACTACCTATTCTAATGCCAAAAAATGCTTAAATGAAAAGATTTGTACTTACCTATTCTAATATCAAAAAGATGCAGCTTCTTTTTCGGTAACTCAATCGTAAAAATAATGTAATAAACTATAAGTAATCCTATGTTGGGAGACCACCAGAGAAGCTTCTTAAAAAGCATGTAGCAAGAACAAAACATGCTAAAGAGAATCGTATTGGTCTATGGAGACGGTAGGGGCCGAATCTGGATTCCAAGTCCTGGCCCAGCGCATAAATGGAGAAAATAAAAGCAAATAGCAAAGTAAACAAACTCAACATCGGTATCCAAAGTCAGTTGACACAGATGATTGCAATGTAGGAAACAGGCTCCACTGATATGATAAACCTCGAAGTTTCAGAAAACAAATATACATTTCAATAGATGCATGAATTAAGCTCAAATAGATCAATCCAAGAAGATCCAAACACGACTTGGTCAGAATCCTAATTACTCAAAGAAATGCTGAGACAAATAATCCAAATTGGAACTCGTACCTCAAAAGATGGAGAAATCAATCAGTGGCCGCCGTGCTCTTTGGCGTGTTGCTGATGTTCAAGGTGGCGCCGTTCCTCAGGGAGCGCAACAAGGTAGGAAAAGATCATACCGCCAAAGCAGACATGCAAGAGAGGATCAACAGAACTAGTCTGAATATACTTGGCGTTGTAATTGTCGAGACCTCTCTGCACTGCCTTCTTTGCAGAATCAATTGAGAGCATCGGTTTCACGTAGCCGGGCAGTTCCTTGACCTTCAAGCCTTTGATTTCGGAGAAGAATTTCTTCATCGCCATCTTGACGCGATTTGCAGAGAAGACCAAACCCTAACTCAAGAATGAAAGATCGAGATCGAAACTTGAGAAGAAGCGTTTGAACAGGCGAGAGAAATCGATTGTGCGATGAAAATTCTGAGTCAATTTCATTTGGTTACCCATTAGAATGGATGTTACTTCAATCGTGGCCGTTTAGTAATTTGGCCCCAGTATCCAGTTGAACGATCTAGATTCTTACAGATGTTCTCTACCCATTGGATTAATTTTTCTGTTAGGAGATCGGATTAACTTTGGTCAATTAAATTGAATGAGTGGAAATATTATTTTGGTTCCCTAGCATATTTCGATTCATATTTTTATGGTTTTTATAATTAATATTTAGAACGAAAATTTATTTTTAATATTTAGAAATAATGATGTGAATCAAAAGCTTGCTTTATACAACATTTAGAATAAAAATTTATTTTAAATATTTAGAAATAATGGTTATAATCAAGAGTTTGTTTTGATGTAGTTTTAAGAGTATCTATAATAAAGATTTATTTGGAATATTTTATAAATAATGATCGCAATCAAAATACTATTTCTAAATACTATCTAAATATTTAAAAATATTTAAAATGAGAATTTATTTAAAAATTTATAACATATCGAGCGAGTTTCATTTTGGATACATTTGTTTTTTTTTCCCATAAGTGGGCTTACTAAATACTATTTCTTAATCACTTATTAAATATTCTATCAAACTCTTTATCTAACATACTAGTAAAATAATATTAATATCAATCTTTAATCAAGTAATTATGTCTTCAAACTACTTTTAACATTAGTTTTTAAATTAGTAGTTATTTACTCAAACTACCATTAATTCATACACTTCTCATTATTTAACTATTTTCAACAAAAAAACAAACACACTTTGGGTTTGGTGTAGTGGGAATGATTGTGAAGGAAATAGATCTCTTCCCATTGTTTGACCCACCAATTTTCATCGTATCAATCACTAATTTATTATTACTTTTATTCATTTATCTCTTACTTTCCCTTCATGCCATAACGAAACATGCTCTTAACATTTTAATGTCTAAATTTGGCGTTCCAACATTTTGTTTTCATTTTGACAATTTATAAACTTCATTAGCTTGAAGTAAAATAAAAATAATTATGCTAACAAGGGTTGTGTCTTAACAATATTAGTGCTGATTCGATGGCCATAAAATTATAGGTTCGAGTCTCTTTATTTATCAACCATTCTACCACGTTATAAATAAAATACCTATGAGTGATGTAGGAATTTATTGAATAATTGTAAACATTTGATATCTTCTTTCTCTTTATCTTTAATATTTAGAAAATCAAATAAAGTGAGTACGTGAGTTTGTTGAGAATCAATATGCTACTAGAACCACCAATTGACTTAGGTATTTGATACTTAAGGTGACGAGTTCAATTCATAGTGACCACCTACCTAAAAATTAATATCCTATGAATTTTTTATGGATTTTCTTGACATTAGTCGATGTGCGAACAAGCTGACTTAGACAGTGACATATAAAAATATATTTTTATGAAAATAATTATGCTTGATGGAAACTTATAATGATATTTTATTTGCTTTCCATTTATTATAATTTATGGAAATTGTGTTCATAAGGTTTTTTTTGTAATTCCAACCAATATAATTTATAATAAGATGAGTGCAAATGTAAAAAGAAAAAAAAAACTGAATTAAATAAGGATGATAAAAAGAAGGGAGCTTTGAATAAATCACAATATTATACAATGTGTTATTGAATAAATGATACGAAAATAGAAATTTCTAATTTTGTGATATCACCATTTAAATTTCTATTTTAATTATCATTATATTCTCACGGCTTAATACACACCGTCAATATTCTTGGCGCAATTTGCGCAATTTAATTTATTTTTCGGATAATTCTAAAAAATATATATGTATATATGTTGCAGATAAATTGGTTTAAAAGAAAATTCTCCATGTAAAGACTGCTCATCTTGGAATCTAAATTCGTTCACACACCCATAGTTAAAAGGTAAGCGAGAACTCTTCGATTTATACCGCTCAAATCTCATCTGCTTTCTTCGCATGGCCCGAATTCTATCTAAATTGCAATCTTCTTCTTGCAAAATTTCGCTGTTGATTCCTTCTTCCTTTGCAATCGGTCATCGCAACCGCTCTACACGTTCCGGCAAGGCTCAGTTCATCGAAATTGACCTAGAATCGCTATCTATCGGGGCTGATTTTGAGGTTCTTGCGATTAGGAAGCTGGAAGACTTTGTTCAGAAGATTATCGTCGAGCGATCGACTCCTGATTGGCTTCCGTTTGTGCCCGGTTCGTCTTTCTGGGTTCCTCCACGCCGTTCCAAACCCCGCAAGGTTACCGACCTGTTCGATAAATTGATTGAACCCCTTACCAAGGAGGAATCTCCTTCCCTTGCTAACGGCCGTGGTCGGCCCTGCTTGGATTTTTTCGCCAAAGGTACATATAAATTTTGAATTTTTTTTCATGATCGCGTTGTGTTAAAGTTGATTAATGCGGGGAATGGTGATTGATAGTATTGGTGATTTCACTTGGGTGAGTCTGACCGAGATTTTTGTGGTTATGGAATTTTATGTTCTTCGCTATTATTTGATAGAGTTTGTTGGATCTTATATTTTACAAGAATGAGTTTAATTATAAAATGTCTTGTTGTGTTCTAGATTTTAGCCTTTCGACATGCACGAATACTATAGTTTTGCAGTGGGGTGGAGCTCTGATTCCCAGTTTTTGTTTTAAAGAAGAGAAAAATTGTTGGATGTTCTTCTAGATTGCTATTACTGCTTTGGTGGTGCATATGAGTTGGGCTGATACTTATGATAGCTTTATTTGATGGCTTTTGGCAGGTCTAATTTGAATTGTATTAATTAGGAACAATAGTGTCTTATTCTCTTAGGCTTCATAATTCAATAACTAGTTGGTCCTGGTCATTATCTTTAAACTCCAACTTCTAGATGTGTTTCATTTCATTTTTTATTCCTCTTTGTTTAATTACAGCTTATCTATTTCTTTTTTCAGACCTTATTCAGTTGGTGAGTTATTCCTTGAGAATGGAGGTTCAAATCTCTACTTCTCCATTTATTGAACTAACTAAAAGTTAAAACAAAGTGGATTAAACTCAAATACTCTTTTTATAGATATGTATGTTTGTATTGTTTCCATTTCTCAATTCGTGGGATTCTTGCGTGAGGCCCTGCTAATCTTCTTCACATTGTTCCGATTTTACTGGGTGTTCCTGAAGGGACAATGTGTTCAGTATTGTTGCCTAACTTAAATACATTAGATTTGGTTGGAGCCTGGAAATCTTTCTTGTATTTATTAAACATACTGATCAACATAAGAATATATTCGATCAAATGAATCCAAGTTAAAAGTTGCTTTATTTGGGGAGTTTCTACTGGCTACCAGTATATATTCTGAATAATAACATTCTCAGAGGTGAAGTCCCAGTCTATAGCTTGAATTTATTCTATTCTGGCTAATCGTGTAGTTTGTTAGCTGCTTGTTTTTGGCTCAGATTTCGGGCTTTTTTTTTTTTTTTTTTTTTTTTTTTCTCCATGTAGTCCTTCATCTTCTCTCAACGAAAGTTTCAATTTTGTTTCACAAAAGTGTATTCCCAGCTATCAGCCTCATGCGATAATTACAGGGATGTAAGTTGAGTAGTTCAAATTCGAACGTGCGAAGGGGTTTATGCTTGTTGCCCATTTAGTGATGGTGATTGGAGTTGAAATATTTTCATTTCTTTTGGAAATTAAATTGATTAAATTCACCTTCAAAATTGAGCTTATTTGGATACCATTAATTCTTAAGTTTTATATGTCTGCCAATTTCTTGTACTATTACTATTTATATTCACGGAATGATAATATTTCTTCTTGAATGTAGAGTCCATCTCTGGAGCAATGCGATTTGCTCCAATCGATACCGAGTCGGAAACCTCAAACAAGGTGGAGTTAGACATTGAGGTGAAGGCACCAACAAGTACAGATAACTCAAACCAGTGCGAGGATTAAGATAGATGAACCTCATACCTCATCCTCTAATGCAGTTGGGTACGTAAATTCTGCACGGTTGACCAATCCCATAGTCTTGAAATATCTGCTATATTAGTGTGCAGCTGTATGATACAATCACATGGTCTCGAAAGCAAATGTTCAGTTCTTAATCCATATGGTTCACATGTGCAGGATCGTTAGACAGTTTTCGTAGCTTCAAAAGATCAAGTAGAGTAGAAAGCAATAGTGACAAGAGGTCGGAGAGAAATGGGATGCTTTTCATATGGTTCCAGTTCGACTGTTGTTGAACTCACTTCCATTTGCTTCGTCTCGACTGTCTGTCTATTTAATGCCAACTCTGCACGCTCTCCCCAAACTAATGGTTCTTTATGCTTCATTATTTCTGGACTGCTTACTTTAGGATCTCCAAAATCACTAGCTTGTTATTTATATGAAGTAAATTGTCAGGATCTTGTTGTCTCCTCGTCCCCTGTTCCTATCAAATCTATGCTATGCACAGATAGGAATTCTTCCCTATGTATGTGTATATTAACTAATAAAGTGTTTTCCATGTCAAGTGCATAAAGATCAATTTCAGTTTTTAGTTTCAATATTTTCCAAACTGATTGTACATTCTCTAGTTACTTGTTAGGGTTTTCTTGTATTACATATGATTTCTATTTCTTTCATTAAGATTTTCATGTCGAATGTAGGTCACTGATTGAAAAGTATAGTTTGTAGTTATTGTAGTGTGCTGTTTTCTTGTTCCCGAGCGGCAATGCAGTTGGTTAAAGCTTCAGATTTCAAGGTATGCTCCTTCAGATGTTCTTAGAAACCGCCCGGAAGTACTTAAACTAGAAAATCATTGATGTATCTGGACTTGAGATGTCGTATTAGACTCTCGTATAAAGGGGAGTGAAGCTTTGGTTTTCAAAAAATAAAAAAGTAGTGTGTTTTCTTTCAAGTTCAGATAAATTGCATTCTAAATAAGTTATTATATAATTTGAGTTATTTGTATTCGGAGTAAGTTATCATATAATTTGAGTTAAAGATAATTTATCTTGACTTTACTTCATTATCATATGCGACTCGTTCAGTAACTTAATTGGGGAGACTTCACTCTATAATTGTCCCATCTTTCTCAATTAGTTGCATTGCAACTTCTTTCTACCATTTTTTTAATAAAAC
The DNA here is from genome assembly GCA_037832605.1 of Cyclanthera cordifolia. NCBI lineage: Eukaryota > Viridiplantae > Streptophyta > Magnoliopsida > Cucurbitales > Cucurbitaceae > Cyclanthera > Cyclanthera cordifolia. The sequence continues at coordinate 10,818,561 of JBBMEG010000009.1, read as the reverse complement.
GAATCAAATGTTTATTATGAATGGAAAGTAATTGAATGCCGGAGAGATTCTCTTTTCATTAGGAATTGGTTCATAGAAATACAAAAGGCTATAATGATATTGCATATTCAACAAAAGTATGGGTAAGGATATTGTGATAATTACACTTGAACACAAGAATAAATAGAAAAATGTTTATGAAACAAAATTAATTAAGCGAAATTGGGAATCGACGGAAAAATTAATCTTCAACTTCGAATTGAGATCTTGAGGGAATACACTTTCAAATCGCGAAACTACTATCGCCTATAGGAGACATCAAAATTTGATTTATGATTACATGATAATTGTGTTGAATTATTAGGATTGTTTTGTGTACATACATAATTGGTTCGTTAAACACAAAATGAGTTTTTTTTTTTTGAACCAAACTTAAGTCATTAGAAACTAACAAATTACCATATTATTGAAATTATAACCACCACAATTCAGATAACTTGACAACCATCATACTCAGTGATATTATATTTATTTTTTATAGAAGAACTGTATTGAACAATTGTTCTTCTACAATCTCTTATATGTATTTGGTAATAAACAACAATTTTCACTTTTTGTATAATTTTCCATTGAATTTTATAACAAACTCTCTATCTAATGTATTGTTAAATCAGTATTAATATAAAGTTTCAAATGAGTAATCAATTACTCGAACAATTATTAATATTTTCGCTCGTCTCTACTTTAATCTTTTCTACCAAATTCTACGCTCAGTAGCGTTTATTTGCAAAGCTATGAAGTTCTTATTTTGAAATGATTGTAGTAACTTGTTTTAATGAAAAAAAATAAAGGTTAATTCATAACCTAAACTTATGCTGACGTGGCGTGCTGCTATTGGCGAAGACACGAATGTTGTACAATAACAGCAGTTTCATATTCTCCCTCGATTTGTTTCGAGGCACAGATTAAGAATTCAGTTGTGAGTTTTTTTTTTTTTTTTTGAAGGAAGAGATTGTGCTCAAGAAGAAATTGGAATTTGATTTGATTTGATAGACTTTCAATGGCGGAAGGACCGGAAGCGTTCCCTTCAAGCTCTCAATCCTCTTCTTATCTCAAATGCCAGGATGACAATCTGGAACGAATCCAGGTTTTTTTCTTCCCGAGTTTTGTTTTTCCATTTAGGTTGATTGCTTTTGTGAATGCGTAATAGTTCGACTCGAGGATTTAGATTTCAGGCGGAATTTCATTCTCTGGCTTTCTTTAATGGAGGTTTCTTCTTAATTTTCTTTCTTAGGGTTTTGCTTGCATTTTAATTTGACCTGCTATGTATGTGGTTTTGTGTATTGACACCTCTATTGGATTAGCTTTTGAATTGATTTTGGGGAAGTGGAAACGTGTGAATTTTAGCGATCCCGTGCATTTGGAATTTTCTGTAGAAATCAAATGATTGCAATTCGGAGTGTAATTATTGGAATTGGGAATGGACAAAATCCCTTCACAATTGGCTGTTGGAGGCTCGAAAGCTTGGGAAACATTTGAATTTCAGGTTGGAGTGGGTCTTGTATGATAGTGCGTATTGCGTTGTTCGGGCCAGCTTTCATGCACCTTAACTATTACACAGAATATACCAAACTCTACAACATTTGAATGTATTGAACACAAAATCTTTTGGTTTCTTAATGTTTTTTTGACCACTAGACTACCTATGATGGTTGTGTAGTGTATTGCGCCTTAGAGGTTGATAATAAGATGAGTTTGTGAGCCTTGTAGAAATTGTTTGAAGGGTTCTCAATTTTCTAGGGGTTTGATGCTGTACATGAACGCCCTTCAATTTTCTCAACAGATGATCTACTCGACCAACTTTCACAATTGTTTTGGATAATAGCTGTGCTTAATGGAGAGGAGTTACCAAATGATATAAAGCTAGGAAGAAGGAAATTAGGTAGGAACTTGCTAATTTGTAAGAAGAAAAAATCGATTGGTACAATGTAGTGCAACTGACAGAATGAGGTTAACAACTAGGTCTAGAACTAAGTTTAGATACATGTGGTTCCATACAAACTTTCTTACGTTAACTTGTGACATGGGGCTATTTTAAGTTTTAACTTATCTAATCAGAAAGTATTTTCTGGATTTGTTTCTAGCTATCTAGATTCTGGATTGAATAAAGTGCTCTACAAATGTTTACTTTAATTTCCGATTAAAGCTTCTTACTAGGAGAAACATCATTCTTCTGAATTCTTTCTCTTGATTTCAGGTTCCTAAAACTTTCAGTTTCCCCACTGTTCCTAATGGTGGTGTGCAAATGATTCCAATCATGTATCCTGCTCTTGTTCCTCTATCAGCTCCTCCTGAAAGTCAAAACCGTGGAGCTGGTATTTATGCGGTTCCTGCTTTCCCATCAATGGGGGGGCCCATTATTGGAATGCCAACCAACAATCTTATTCCTTTGACTTACAGCATACCCACGTCAGTATCTGTATCTCTATTCTCTATCATTATTTTATAACATGAATTAAAATAAATAATATATAGAATTAAATTTTGATGTTTCAATAGGGATTTGTTTAGCCAAACGTATTGGAATTAATTTCATTTTGTTTTAATGAATTAGTTACAAGCTATCTTGACATTTAAGAGGTCTACACTCAGCTTTACTTTTAACGAACTAGCTGTATAACCCCCTCCTCTGACTTGCAATTTGTTTCTGCTATAATGACTTATTGACCAACTCATAATATGCCATGTGAAATGAATCAAGAGGTCGACATTCATCCCATTTCATATCTCTTGCTCAAGTGTTCACCTTGTCCTTAAATAAGAAATTGGGGAGCGGCTGTATCAGCAATCAAATTAGAAGCTTTACAAGTAGCCTTTTCTATTGATTGTCCTTTCTTCCCATTGAGTTATGACGTCATATTATCCAAAGGGTGGGTTAGATGAGGGATGGGAACCTATCATTATCAAATGAGTTAGCTTAAGTTGTTCCATCTCTCGAATTCGGAGGGTAATCGACAGGGTTGAGATGTGCTCCCTTGTCGGATTTTAGTTGTGAGACCTAGAAGATTGGGTGAATGGCAACATCTTGAGGAAGTCATCATTAAGAAACTTCATGGATGTTCTCGACGGCTAGATAGGGTCCATAGTATCTAGAAGAGTGTTAGGGATGACCCTAGAGGAATTAAGGAATATAGAGGATAAAAGAATACAAATTAACCAAGTATTTGATAGGACTTGGAACCTTCCTTTCTAGAGTATCATCTCTTTATCCAAAAGTGTAATCATCCAAAATGTGCATACGACATACCTTATCACTATTAATCCCCTCCTATTTATAAGCACAAGCCTCTAACCAACTCGATAACTATTTGCCCATACTCCTCTATCTTCCTCGCCGGTTCTTCTTGTGTGCGTAATTGAAATGAACAGGGCTTGAAGGATGTTGCATTGTTTCTATCGGCTATCAGGCTCTTAGGTACAAAACTAATGGGTGTACCTGAAAAGAAGTGAAGAAAGTTTGCACTGTGTGAACTTCTGTTGTTCAACTGGCCCTGAGAGTAATTTCTTTGCTGGCTAGAGATTGTATGGGGGATAAGCCGTCTTCCAGTATTTCAAGTTTTGTATGTTTTTGAGTTATGTGATCAGATTGGTCTGACAAGAGATTAGAAATAGATCCTAACATCTCATTGGATTTAGTTTTCTATTCTCATGGTTAACAATGCAATGGGTGGATTCTTTTCTAGAGTTTTAACTTTTGGTCTTTGAAATCTCTTTACATCCTCTTTCCATGATGACTTACTTGATTCATTCTGTAACATTGGACTGCTACAAAGTTTCTGCTCCCGAACTGAGTGTTGTTTTTCTTGTAAATTTCACGTGTTCCATTGAAGCTACTCTTGCGATGATCTTGAGTCTCAACAACTCTTAATGAAGACAGTTTTTTCATATTTTGATATATTGTCCAGGAACTAGCACGCCATATAACATTTTGAATGTCAACCCTCCCATCTCTTTTTACCAACAAATATGCTTGACGAGTTAAGACTTGTTGACTTCTATCATTTGTAATTTTCAAGTAGCTGCTTTTCCGTGTGTGATGATTTCTTTACTTTTGAATAAGATTTTGTTCGAGTGCGTAGTGATATTTTTGTTTGTACTGTAGTAGATCTCATACCAGTAATAGAACAAGTCCTGAGGGTGGTACAGCAGTTGAGGAGAATGGGCGAGTAGAAGGACAACAGCAGCAGCAACCAGTACCTCAAAGACCACCTAGAAGATTTCAAATTGCAATACAGATCGATTTGTTGCTCATACTGAAGCTTGCTGCTGTAATTTTTCTTGTTCATCAAGATGGTTCAAGACAAAGGCTTATTGTTCTGGTGATTTGTGCTTCAATAGTCTATCTGTAAGCATTCATATTCTTTAACTATTACTAATTACATATTTGCATGGAAATGGATCCTGGTTATTGGTGAAACTATTTCTAGCTAACCATCAGTATTCTGTAAGTTATCTGAGAAAAATAACGTAAATGGCCAGACTGTTTGCTTCTACTGTTTAATAGGTTACGGTAATCCTTAATGGAAGCATTTGACGAACCTTGTTAAGTGTTATATGCTCTTTACCCATCTTAACCATAGTGAAGATAAATGTGTTTTAAGGGCATGCTTGATGCGGTGGGAAGGGATGAAAGGGAAGGGGGAAGGGAAGGGAAGGAATCACTTTCCACCTTTTGGCCCACCGAGTCGGAGTTATATCCTATCAATCACTAATTTACTCTTACTTTCCTTCTTTTATCCCTTCTATTTCTTTTCTTTTCCTTTCTTTCCCTTCTTTTCTCTTCCATTCCTGTCATAATCAAACATGTGTTAAGCTAATTCTTGGATATGTCACAGATATCAAACCGGAGCGCTTACACCATTGATACGCTGGCTTTCTCTAGGCATGCAAAGAGCAGCTGCACCGCCCCATCCTCCGAGACCAGGAGTTCGTGCAGAGAATGCTGTGGTAGCTGTCCCAGCGGCAAGGCAAGAGGCTCAAAATGCTGCTTTTCCAGGTACCTTTTTGCTTAATACCAAATTTCAGGACTAAGGTATGCAGATTGACTTCATAATAAGGTATTGAGGGAAGAGAGATATGAGCAAAGGAAAGAAACCTCTTATTAACCATTTTTAGCGAAATATATAAAACAATCAGAAACAGGAAATCCTCAGAGAGCAGAAGACACCACGGAGGGACAACCCCTTCCACCTAAATGAATCATCCTCCCTATTCAAAACTACCAGCCATAAAGAATCAAACTTTAATGCCACCAAACAATTCGGCATCCTATTACAACTTTAATGTCGCCAAACGCCATCCTATTACAATTTTAATGATTAATTTAATGATGCCAAACAATGTACCACCCTATTTCAATCTCAGCTAGCATATGGGAAAAACAAAGCCCAACCTCTTAGCTAAACATCAGATATCAACCTCTTATTAACCATTTTATTGCAAGATTTGATTAACAATGGTTTTATGGATCACAATTGGCTGTTTTTCAATGTATCTATAAAGTTGCTAAGTTGTAAATTTCTTATAAATAATGGCAGAGGGACAACCAGCGGCGGAGGGCGAGAACCAACCTGGAAATGAAGGGAACCCAGGGGTCGAAAATGAGAATGTGGCAGAGCCTGGTGCTGGAAATGGTGGTCTAAACTGGTGGGGAGTGGTGAAGGAAATCCAGATGATAGTCTTTGGCTTTATTACTTCCCTGCTACCAGGCTTCCATAACCACATGGATTAGAACATTACTGGAAGCTCACGAACCAATCTGAAGCTGGAAATGGGTTTTTTTTTTTTTTTTCCTTTTAAAAACAACTTACGAAGTTATGAAGTATGTTGGACAGATCTGTTTGTATAAACCAAAGCAGTGGGATTTAGCAGTGACTTATGGATTTAGCTTCATATAAAAGAATATTTTGAGGTTTCTATGTAAATGAAATTGAAAATTTTCATTTTATCTTACCAACTTCTTTGATGAGATGGCATTGGTAGTACATGTCCGATTCTGTTGTTCGTCTAATTTTGTTCCTCAACTATTCTATCAAATATTTATATTTAGTCCATAGACTAGAAAGTTAAAAGAAAATCATCATTTTAGTTAAATGAATGTCTTCAAACTCCTAAATTATTTTCTCAAACGATTCATCTTATCAAATTGTTTAACATGAAAAATCATGATGCAGATGAACATTGTCTTGAATAGTCTTCCTACTTTGATTTACCACTTTTTAAACTTCAAAGAACACAATGCCTAAACTTTAACAAACAACTACTTGCGGCTGGAGAATCTAGTATCACACGTCTCCCACCACGGTCTACTTTCTTCCGATATGTCGCTTTTAATTGCTCATTCGATAGGCTTAACGACAGAGATACTATTGAAAAGGCCAAAAAGAGATGCAAACATCAAAATTTGAAAGTAAAAAAAATAGCTTTCAAATACTTTTTAGTTGATGGAATTTGGTTAGAATTCACTGCTTAAAATAACTTGAAATAATTTCACTTCATATTCACATTAAACACTGGGGAATAATTAAATGAGAAATAATTTCATGTGGAAACTCGATCTCCATGCATTCCCTGAGGGAAATCCCGGTCTCTTTCCCCGAAAAATTTTATGGTGAATTTTATGGAAAAAAGATTAGAATTGGTAACAAGGATAGAGATGGTAAAACCTTCCACGTCCCCGCTCCCATGGATATCTCTATTCACATACTAACCTGTCAAAAATAATTGAGTGTATTCTACTTGTTAAAAACAATAAATAATCAGTCACACGACACTTGCATGTTTTAAACATTGTCAACAACAAAATAGATCATTTTATACTCTCTTCAATCCCCACCACTCCAAATGTGGTAGGATCAAGCAGTATTTTTCAAAAAAAAAATAGTCAAAGTGTGCATAAGTTGACCTCAGTTACTCGCAAACATTTTTTTAAGAAAATGATAACGAAAGTTAGTTGCGAAGAAAAAGAAAGGTATGGCCTAGAAAGTGTCTTTTTGAATTGGGTTTTATAGGAAAAATCTAATGTGATGAAATGAATACTTGCATTATTCCAAGCCCACAAAGAGACTCCAAGAAAAGGAAACAAAATTGACTATTGTCAATGTATACGTATATAAGTATATGAATGTGGTGGAGCCAAACATAAACATCCTTCCATTTTCATGACTGTTTCATCCAAACACTTACTTAAATCTCATTTCTCTATTTTCAAATATGAATCTAATATTATATCAAACCTTTTATAATGTGTTTGATTTTGCAGCCAGAGGATCATCGCGGCTTTGAAACTGAACTCTCGTAATACAAGAACTCAAAAATTTTCAGAGTCGTCGTCGAGACTAAAGGCCCCGACGTGGTTTCCTGCGCTCACATTCGAGCTCATGCTTGGAAAACTTTTTATTAGTGGAATGAGTGATTTTTTGGGTATATATATATATATATATTTTATATGATATGTTTGCAAGATAAACTATAACTTATCTTTGTATAATGTTTCATCTCCATAATAGTCGTATGAGAGAATTATTTACAAATCTTGTTATTAACCATACTTTGTTAACCCCTTAGTAAAATTTTCTTGATAATTGAATGCAGTAAATTATAAAATTAACTCAAAGTTGAAACGCTAAAATAATATTTTTGTGCGGTCATAATGTATACTCTAACAAAGATAAATTCACTAAAGGACTATTTGTTTTGTGTTTTTATGTAGATTTTATAAACGAGCTTTTATAATCATTCTTTAAAAACTTTATACAAACGAGTTATTATTACAATTTCTTCTTTATATTCACTCAAAATAACTGTCATTTCTAAATACTCAAAATAAACACTCTACAATTTTGCAAACAAACACTCCCAAGTAGTTGAATATGTCTCCACAAACTAGAACAATCATAGAAATATCGATCATATATGTCAATTAAAAAAAAAAAACCAATCATAAATCTTCTTTCTTACTTGCTAAATATATTTAATGTCTAAGCAAAAAGACAAAATTACACACAAAAATAGTTCACTTTAAAAGCAAGAGGTCATTATTACTTGCGCAGAGCCAAATTTCCACTGTAGAAAAGATGAGTCGCATCATTTAACATAATTGTTGTGCTTCCAACTTGAATGTGGAGAATTCTACACATACACACAACTAAATACATACAAAATGACCCTAATCCATACAGAAAACTTAATACAATCCTTACAAAATTGAATTAGGGCTAATAAAGAGATGAAATTGAATTAGATCTACAATAAATGCATCCTCTCCACATAAGATTGGTGTAGCCATTGACTAAGTGGCTCCCCACACCCCACAAAACAGCCAGAATTACCATTTTCAGTGAAGAAAGGGAAGCTACAAATGTTCAACAGGTCCTGAACTGCCTGCCTCACTAGAGAAGATCCAGTGACCCTACTTCGCCGACCCCATCCAGTCACGATATCGATTCGACTGGGACCGATACCCGAAAGTAGCATTTGCTGGCGAAACCAAGCAAGTGTCCTAGACAAAGCTGTCACAGCAGTGCCGTCGGACATGACGTGCAAGTTAATCAACCAATAATAAGAGCTTTTCTCCTTCACTGCATCTGGATAGACGTTCTTCTGCATAGCAGCCTCCCAGACACAACCTGCCTCCTCCTTGAGTCCTGATTTATGAAGAAAATCTACAACTGCATCCACTAGTCCACGCTTGCTCTCTCTATCTTCACTATGCATGAGGTCTAGAAATTTGCTCATGTGATCTCGCACATTTTGACCATTGGGTCCAGCTGATGGCAATGACTCCAAGAACGTGTGTGCTGGGTGACCAGTGATTTGCATCAGCTCACGACAAAACCCCAAGTCGTTTGGTTGTGCATCTGTGCAACAACTGAGAAGCAAAGTATAAGTTTGTAGAGAAGGTCTTAGACCAAAAGTCAGCATAGAATTCAACAACTGATAAGCATCTGATAGTTGGCGTACCCTAAGAAAGGCACTAAGCAAGGAATTGCAGGTAGGTACATTCGGCTTTAAACCCGCATTAAGCATATCGCGATACCATGCCCAAGCCTTTTGAACATTACCAGACTTTCCCCACAAGTCCACTAATAGACCATAAACAGGTTCATCAGGTACCCAATTCTTTTGCATTTCAATAAATATGCCTTCTGCCTCCTCAAGGAAACCACAATGGCCTAATACTTCCATGACTATGCAATAAGTTACCTTATCCGGTTCGAAGCCTGATTGTTGCATATCACGATATAGCTTCAATGCAATCTCATAGTTCCTAGCTTTTGCCTGAAGAGCAATCATGATATTGAAGGTAACCAAATTTGGAACACATCCCTGCTCAACCATCCTACAAAATAGCCTATGAGCAGCATTTAGATGGCCAGCTTTCCCCAAGCAGTTGATCATAACACTGTAAGTAAATGTGTCCGGAGTGAGGCCAGCCCCTTGCATTTTCTCATACATTCCCATGGCGACATCAAGAAAGCCAGATTTAGCATGAATATCAATGAGTGTGCAATAGGTGACTCGATCAGGTTCACATCCTACTTCCTGCATTTGTTTAAATACATCAACAGCTTCTTGCAAGTAGTTTGCACGACCATAACTATGAATAATACGATTATATGTTACGACATTAGGCTGGCACCCATTCTTCATCATCTGATCAAGCAATTTATTTATAGCACCAAACTGTTTGGCACGACCAAGGAGACCAATCATGGTAGTATAAGTATGACCATCATGCTTAAACCTAGGCAGACGCTTTAACCAATTAAAAAAACCAATAGCAACAGAGTGGTCATCTACCCGCTTCAGAATTTGGTTTGCCTGGTAAGCATCTATTGAACAGTTCAATTTCACAAGAGCCTCTTCTGCAGCCGGACCCCATTTAAATTGTTTCAATATGCAAGAAACACTTTCGACAACATGTGTGGCGTTGGAAAACTGCATAGTGAATTCAGCCGGAATTTTATGCAAATTCTTATAAGAACTTGTGAACTCTAAACCTGTGGTCTGTGCATTGGAATGGATATGTGATGCAAAGCTGTTCGAAAGAACCCTTGACCTCTGGGGTAAAATCCTTTTATCACATTTGTCTGAAGAGATGTTATGAACAACCACCGACTTATGTTGCCAAGTTTCTGGACCTTTAACATCACGGGATTTCTCGGACTTGAATTTTGAGCCATAATGGTTATTATTACTACTACTTCGAGGCTTATAATCTACAGGGATTTCACCAGATGGTCTAGAATGAACACTTGAAATGTTTTCTCTTCTTAGATGCTTTATTTTTGATGGTTTGACGGATGAAATGGTCCGAGCAGGATCAACCATGCAATTAGATAAGCCACCATGGTCAGATAAGGGGGCTTTGAAATTTGCAATGTCGGAGAATAAGTTCACAGCCATAATACCTGCCTTAACAAACTGATCAGAAATCTTTGGTGAAATGCACTCATCATCTAGAACGGTGTTAAGGCCACTAGCATATCTCACACATTCAGTTTCCCTCAGGGAATTGGTGCCAGTGTTTGTAACTTGTCGTACAGAAGTAGGGAGATCAACATTGATAATTTTGTGAGATGCTATCACTCTTGTTGTTGTATCTTCTGCAATTAAACGTCCTGCGCTAGCTGAACTATTGGTCCCAGCTAGCAAGGTGGAGGACTTTTGCGAGGACAAGATTTTTCTTCTAGCATTTTGACTCTTAGTCTTGGAAACACAAGTTTCATCTTCAGGGCATGTGCATGAAGATCCATCTGCATTACATCGTGGTCCACTAATAAAAAACGACCTCGCACTGTTTGAAAGGCTGCCAATATGCTTGGCTCGCAACATAATCTGCAATTAAGAAAAGTACTTACATAAGGTTACAAAAGTAGCCTGAACACAATAGGAGAACCTTCCAAGGTAAAGCTTCCTCTTTTGCTCTGTTTTTTTTTATAATATTGTTTACACCATTATATCTTGGTTGAAGCGTTATTCTCTATTCTCTAATAATAATTTCTCTACCCTCCTTGCTAATTAGAGTGGCCTTTAGTAATTCCCCTTTTGGCTTCTAATTTCATCAATTGATGAAACTGTTTCTTATAAAAAAAGGGTTAGAAAATTAGCCAATCCAATTCTTACTATAAAAACAAAGCAACTTCTGATTTGCAAACTATAGACTATTTTGAGTTAAACAACAATTGGGTATGTACAAACTACAGTCTACTCCTAACCTTCCACCGGATTTTCCCTACCATGATATCACCAAGTTTCAATTCGTTAGAGATGCATGAGATTGACAACACAAACAAAAAAACTCAATTAATCCTCAACCACTAAAGTTGTTGCACAAACACAATCACAAAACTAAGTAAACTTGAAACCCAATAAGCTCTCAGAGAACCACAATTCCATAGTCAAAATTCAAATCATACAAAAAATCAACAAATGTAATACAGCTCGTTTGGGACTTATGTTCTTTTGGAAGTCTCCAAGGGTCCTGACTCTAAACTTAATTATAAAATCATCTCCAAGGGTCCGGACTTTGGAACAGCCGCGGGTTCCCCAGATACAGAAGAGCGAAGCTCCAATTCTCAATCATCATTCATTGAAAACAAATATGAACAAACCGGTCAAAATTCCTGCTGTGAATCAAAAAAAAAGAAAAAAGAAGCCATATAGTCAATTCCAAGAACACAACCAAACACGACAGAACAAAGAACTAATCAGCCATGAATGGTCCAGAGCTCAGAGAGAAGATTAAGCTCATTCTCGAAAAGAAGAACAGAATCAAAACAGAGAGAAAGAGAAACGTACCTCTAAATTTGAATGGGCTACAACTATGGAATAGAGCCGATTAACGAAGCGAAATGGAGGCGGCTAAACCTTCACCTCACAGCGTCAAGCTTTTTTACTACTAAGTTGGACGAAGAATGGAAGGCGCGTTTGGCCCGTGAGGTAAGCCCTGATGTGGTTCATGCCTGTTCATACAATTTGATCGTGTTGACACGTGTCAGTGAATTCACGATTCTCTTCTGACCGACGGGACACTTAATTAAAACCCCGTTCGTAATTTACACAATTGGTTCTTGATTAAATAAAAGAGAAAATCGCCAAGGATTCTATATGGTATTTGCTTCCCCACGTAATTACTGTGCGGTTATTTTGTAAACGTGAGCCGCAAGTCAGTTCATAAATAAGAAAGTGTAATAAATTTTACATTTTCCAATTTCCGAAACTTAATTATTTTTATTTTTTCAAAAAAATTTATATATATATAGGTGCATTCTTTGATTTTAAGTTAAACTATTATGGAAGGAAATTTGATTATTAAAATATCATTTTTTGTATTTTTGACATTTATTATATTTTAGTATCCACCTGTTTCTTTTTAGTAAAAATGAAAACATAAACAAGTTTACCATTCAATTTCCACAAAAAAAACTTTTTTTTTTTGATATCAGTAAATGTCCGGGCCAGCTCGCCCGCATCTGGACTAATTTCAGAGTATATACTATCTAACCTTACAACATTTGAATGTCAAGAAAATCGGTATTGATCTCATTACCTTAAACACCACAAGACACTCTTTGACCACTAGATCACTTCATGGAAATTTACAAAAATATGATTTATTTTGAATATTTAAAAGTAATGATTGCGATCGAATACTTGTTTGGAGGTAGTTTTTAAGAATATTTAAAATGAGGATTTAATTTGAATATTTAAAATAATGATCGTAACTAAAAATTTATTTGAATATAGTATTTAAAAATATTTAAATTCAGTTTAAAATAAAATTTTATTTTGAATATCTAAAAATAATGATTAAAGTAAAAAACTTGTTTGAATATAATTTTTAAGAGTATTTAAAATGAGTAATTAAATAAGTATTTATTTTATCTTTTAACAAATCCTAATGTTAGCCACTTAAAAAAAATCATTTTTATACATAAATTTAATCTCACTGCAGTTGTTGTACTTCATTAAAAACTAAAAAATGGTCATATATGTACTAATTATTTTTTTTTGTCATATATAAAATTTGAATTTAATATTAATTTAAATGGGTTAAGTAAAATTTAATTTTACTACTCTTTAAAGATGATTTGGCTTCTGTTTATCTTCGATTATTTTGAAAAATAGATTCGATAAAAAATAAAAACATTGGTTTGGTTTATAATTTTGATCTCAATCTGAATTTCCAGTAAATTGATTTAGCGAGGCTAATTTGAACAAACGGAAAAATGGATTTCTAGTAAATGAAATATGAACACTAATCTTCTAAACCAGACAAGCAGTGCAAAATCCCCCTTTCCTATCACAATTGCCAGAACGCTTCTAAAGACTCCATTCTAAAATTCTATCCTCTGTTGAATCAAATTGACCATGAGCCCACCGTGATCGAACATAAAATCCAACAGAGTAATCAACAATAGCCAAAACAAAACTCTAGTACTCCTGCTTCTCTTTTTGGTGATTGGCTTCAATATAATCTCAAATTGAAAATGCAATAACCAGATAACATAAACAAGAAAAGCAAAAGAGAGTATGAGAGAGAGAGAGAGAGAGAAATATGAAACATAAAACCATCAAACAGAAACAAAAATGCAAAGAAATGAGTATACCTGTGTAGTAGAAGACCTCCGAATCGAGCTTGCTCCCGAACTAGAAGAACAGAAACGCATAGAGAGCGTTGGAATCGGGCGAAGAAGAAAAAGAAGAAGAAGAATATGAGCGGAAGTCGGCCGAGACGAAGGAATCAATACAGAATAGGGTTTTTTACTTCTTCTTTATACCCTTGGTTCGGTTCGGTTCGGGTTTTTATTGGTTTATTCATACAAAACCGAACCGAACCAATGGCAGCCAAACTGCCGAGAATTATATTGTTCCATTTTTAAAATAGCCAAACGTTCATATTCTCCAGACGCACAAATCTGGACCTCTCTCATTTTTTCCTCTCTATATTTCTCTGAATTTCTGTTCAGTTTTGACGTAAACAAACTCTTTCTTCTTCTCTTTTGCTCGAAGAATCCACAGTCCTATCCCTTCACCAGCTCCGGCGTCTTCTCAAACACCGCCGATCGTCGCCGATTCCACTTATGGTATAGTGACTTAAAAAAGAGAGGGCATTTTTGGAACTTATGAGTAAAGTAGGGTACTTAAAAAAGAATAATAAAAAAAAAATTATATATATATATATATATATTATTTAGTTCCACTTTTGAAATTATAGATATAATACAGAAGAAAAAGAATAAAAAAAACAAACAAATAGAAGAGTTTACACCAATAAAAATAAAAGTAGGTATTAAGTCAATAAAATTAAAACGTTGAAAAGAAACAAAAATGTTTGTTATAGCTTTGTAATAAGATAAAATATTATATAAAAATAAGAGAATTTTTAATGTTAGAAAAAAAGAAAAAATCTTTCAATTACAAACACATTTACTAAAAAAAATTTGTTATATAAAAATATTTTTTAAGTAACTGTTTAGATTAAAATTGGAATCCTAAAATTTTCCAACTACAGCACATTTGAAAAAAAAAAATGAAAAAAAAAAAAGAAAAGGTAAACAAACGAATTTAATGGTTATGATTGATTTAGTTTTTTTTTTTTTTAATTGATCTATCAGTTTATTAAATCAAAAAACTGAATATTTTGATTCGATATTTGGTTCATATTTAGAAAAAACCAAAAAAATCGATCCGAACCAAACAATTTATATAATGTCTTTTTTTTTTTTTAATTTTATCCAAAGTCCAAAATGTACTTTATCCATCGAATCAAATTTCACATCAATAATGCTTACATCAATATTTAAACAACTTGTTAATTATCTAACCATTACTAACATCAATCTTTAAATAAATAGTTAACTACCATTAACTCTACGACTCTTCTCCACTCTGCTCTTCTCTATCAAGAATAAATAAACCCTATTCTCTCACTTTTTACTCTTTTGTTTATTTTCTTCTTCTTCTTCCCAGGTTTGACATCTATGAAGAATATTTTTAGCGTTTTGTTTTCTCCCTTCTTATTCCTTTGAAACCAACGGTAACTTTTCAACTTAGAATTTTCTTCTTCTTTCTGCTCTCTTACTCGTGAACTTCATCTTCACTTTTTTTCTTCATTCTATTCTTTAATTTCTTACGAAATGTTCATTCATGGGTATATGTGATACGCTACAGTTTTTAATTAAACCGTCAAATATTCAAAAAAAACAAAAGTCAATTATAACCGAATCACAATGGATCGATTTGAAAACCAAAACCAAAGATGTTCGGTTTAGATCGGTTCAACATCTTTCAGAACCACACATCCGACTGATTCTCGGAACCGGACCAAACCAAACAGTGAACACCTAATTCCGAATTCAAAATTAACAATATGTTTATAAAAATAAAATAAAATGTGACCAGAAATTAAAATTGGATTTTTTTTTTTTCTTTGTTGTTAGTTCTATTAATAGCATGGAGGGCGTAGTTGAAAGAAGAGATGGCAGTCAGTCAAAATAAAACAATTAGACACCAATTTCGGAATTCGAATTGGGATTTAATAACTGAAAATTGGGTTTAAATAAGCTGAAGATGAGGATTTTTTTTTTTTTTTTTTTTGGTATATAACAAATATTTCAGCTATTATAATATTTAAATTTAATTTTATGAGTCGACGACATTTATCATTTATAAAGTTGTAATATATAAAATCAATAATTTAAGGTAACAATTATTAACAATTTAGAGATGGTTTATGTTCTTTGAAAAAATAAAAATAAAATAAAATAAACAATGAAATAAATGGCAGCCAAAACTAAAACTAAGGCCAATTATATTGTTCCATTTGCAAAATTTCCTAAAGTTCATATTCTCTCCACTCACAAATCTGGACCTCTCTCTCATTTTTCCCCTCTATATTTCTTTGGATTTCTGTTCAGTTTTGACCTAAACAAACTCTTTCTTCTTCTCTTTTGCTCTAGGAATCCACAGTTCTCCCCCCCTTCACCGGCTCCGGCGTCTTCTCTAGCACCGCCGATCATCGCCGATTCCACTTATGGTATCTGTACCTCTTTCTCTTCCTCTATATTTTAATTCTGAGATGTTTTTGTTTCTGAATTGATTGTGGATCGATCTTCTCTGTTTTTTTTTTCAACAAAACCACATCGAATCGACTGAAAATCGCTTTTCTGAGCCGGAAACTGTTTCGAATCTCTAGTTTGGGGAAATCGAAAGCGGTTTTCCGGCCGGATTTGTCGTTAATGACGACGATCCTTTCGTTGATTGAACAGCCGTCTATGGCGGCATTGGAGAGTTCACGCGGCTGCCTCCTTTTTCTCCGTTCACATCATTTAAAATATTGTGAACGTTTTCTAATTTAGGTTTCGTTTACTCAACTTTACTTTTATTTTCGTTTATTTATTTATTTATTTCCCTTTTCTGTTAAATAATTTATTTATTTGTAGGCCTGCATGAAATTTATCTGTGATTTTTCCAAGTAAAAATTGTGTATATAATAAGTTTAAAAAAAATAAAAGTAAAATAATAAAATTCTTGACCCAAAGTTTAATGAGGTTAATTAAAAAAAAAACAAACAAAAAGAAAAAAAGAAAAAACTATGTATAAAAGCTATGAGATTAAAATAAGTTAAAAGAGGTACCCACTAGTTGATATTCCTTTGGATCTCACCCCTTGTCTTATTTAATTTATATTATTTAATATTTAATATTTTAAATTTTAATAAATTTAAAATTATTCTTTAAGTTTGAAGTTTTACCATTAACTTTAAAAGGAATTAAAAAAAAAAAAAAATTACATATTGTTTTCTACCATTTCATCTCATCAATCAATTTGTTTTTGTTTTCTATAAAAAATCGTTATGTACTTCATCCAAGTTTATATATAGTTATGATAGCTTTTTTTTTTTTTTAATTTAAATTATTTTTTTTAATAATTAAATTAGAGACGGAAGAAACATGGCCTTAGGGTAGGGGACAGAGTAAAGTGCCCGTCGTGCCTTACTCTAAATCTAAACGTGAATATTTTTTCGGTTTATAAAAAAAAAAAAAATTCAAGCTTAAAACAATATGGGTTTTTAAATATCTAAAATCGTTGAGTTTTTTAATTTTTTAATAATAAATAATATTTTTTTAGGAGTAAGATTTTTCAAAATTGTAAATTCTTGGTTGATAAATTATACATAATGTGATTGAAGTTTGGCTCATTTTGGCGAAGTTCAGTTAATTCCTAGATAAACCATTTAATTTAATCAAGTTCAAGTTTAGAAAAGGACCCACTTTTTTTTTGTGTTTACGAAGAAGTTTGAATTTTCAATAAGTTAAACATCTAAAATTGAAAAAGAATGAGTCGGTGGCACAATAATTTCATTGTTAGATATTAATCTTCAGAGTAGTAGTGTTCTTTATGTAGAATTTGTGGTTTCCTTTTTCAATTTGTAACTGAAATTAAAAGAAAAAAAAGTCAAAATTTCGAACTCCCCCATTACACATTAAGGTCAAAGTATAAAAATGAAATATTAGGACCACCCAAATTAATTAAAATTTTGACAAAACCCAGTTAAGAGTTTGCATTACATGTATCACCAAGAATTTTGAATAGTTAAGTATCAATTGGATCTGTTTGATATAATTAATGTTTACTTAATTTACAATATGAATTGGTCATACAAATAAGTTGATATAAAAATTTAGTTGCTCCAACTTGTTAGTCAATAACTTTTTTTTTTATGTGGTCAATAATTATCATTATGTTACTAATTAATTTGTAAGTTTTAGACTTAAAAATAATTGGTAACTACTCTTATCTTATATTGTAAAATGAAAGCATTTTTTCGTTCATTTTCAATAAAGGTACTACATCA
>JBBMEG010000009.1:10773384-10795931 GCA_037832605.1 Cyclanthera cordifolia | reverse complement strand
GAATTGGAGGATTTTATTAGCCTGGAGACATGGTTGTTAAGCACCTTCATCGACCATTAACTATATTTATGATTAGACATTAGGTAGTTAGATATATTTCAAACCGCGTGTTCATGATTAACGTCTTAAAATTGTCTATTTTTGTCTTTTCAAATCGCCGAGGTCAATGATTTGAATGTTTCTAACCCGCGTACTTGTTCATGATGCTTAACGTCTTAAAATGGAAGAGGCCGGTAGGGACATGCCAAATAAACAATAATTGATACCTATATTTGGACGGGACAATTAATGGGTCAGCCTCTTCTTGTGGTTCTCAATTTTTCCATTTTCAACCTAATTTATATTAGGCTAAACTTCTCTCATAGATGTTAATTTGTGTAGATTTTATAAACAAATTTTTATAATTATTTTTTAAAAATTTTATACAAACGAGTTATTATTATAATTTTTTCTTTATACCCGTCAAAATAATTCCTCATTTCTAAACATTCAAAATAAATACTCCACAATTTTACAAACAATCACCTCCTAAGAAATTCTACATTAAATTGTATTTTTTTTTTACACTTAATAATAATAAAAAAAAAAGAGAGTAACAGTGGGATCTACTTTCCAAAATTGGTTTTTTTTTTTTTTTTTTTTCTGTGAGTATTGCATTTTTTAGTCATTTGTATTTTATTTCTTTTTAAATTTCTAATTTAAAAAAGTTTTTGTTATTGATTTTTGTTTTATATTTCTTTCAACAAAATTTTAAGGATATATTTGGTATGTTCGAAAAGGAACGAGAAGGGAAATTTTTTTTTTTATTGTTTGGTCTATCAATTTAAGTCACATTAATTATTCAATCACCCTTATTTATTATAATTAATTATTCAATCACCCTTATTTATTATTATTATTATTATTAAATATTTTGAAATCTACTATAGTTATTAGACTGAGAAAGTATATGAAATTTAATAGGGTGCGGGTGAGAATACGGAAAGGGAGGTGAGGAAAGTTACCCTGACGAAACCGATGTCTTTAGAGGGAGGATCAGATGCGGCAGATTACAGAGCTCCGAACTTGCTCCAACGCATCTTAAGCCTCTTTAAAGATGTACGACCAGGATCGGATTTATCTCAATTCAAGGTAACTATTTATCATTATTGTTATTTTCTTTCTGAGAAGAGAAAGAGTTAGCTCTTTATTTATTTTTTTTTTTTTATACGTTATAACTTCTTAACTTGTTATCAACTTTTCTAATCAAATCTTATAATTAAATTTTATTTAAAATAAAATTTTTTTCCTAAACACAAATTCTTTTTTTTTTTTTTTACTTGAAGTCTCGAAAACACAAACTTCAAGTAAGTACTTTATATCCCAAATCATTTTATTTCCTTTTCTTCCCCTACTTTTTCTCCTCTCTTCTCATCAACTCCAAAATTCAAACATCTGATGCCTATGTCAGTTACTTAACACTCTCACTATTTGTTTGTTATAGAATATATCCTTAGCTAAACTATACTTGGATGTGATGAAAATGGTAAGAAAATAATTATTTAAGTTACCATCATTAATGGAACTTATTGATTCTATTTGATCACTAAAACAAAAACAAGAGAGAGAGAGAGAGAGAGAAAAGACTTCCATAAAAAACTAGACCAACCTGTCAAGGGTAAAAGTAACGATTTTATTATTTATCACTAGCTAATGTAACTGTATTTGACTATTTAATGTTATTTTAGTTATATTTTATATTCAAATTACGAATGCAAACATGAATTTTGATGATTATAGTATGACTTGATGTATATTTCAAAAAAAATAAAAAGTATGACTTGGTGTGTGTGTGTGTGAGAATTTCAGGTTCCCCCACAGTTCAACATGCCAAAATCACAGCTTCAATGCTATGGTGAATCAGTGTATTGCTTCAACGAAGACATGTTAAGGAAATGCAACAATGGGAAGAGCTCAATAGAGAGATTTGTGGGTGTGGTAGCATGGAATATTTCTACTCTTCGTCCTTTAACTTTTGGTATTTCTCCTTACAATCCAATTATTGGAGAGACTCATCATGCTTCAGCTGGCTCCTTAAATGTTCTACTTGAGCAGGTTCTTTACTTACTATAATCATTTACTTCTGTAAACTCTGTCTCTGTGCTCACTCTTTGTTAAGAAACTTTGTCACAGATTTCACATCATCCGCCCGTTACCGCGCTCCATGCTACCAATGAAAAGGAAAACCTCGAGATGATATGGTGTCATCAGCCTATTGCCAAATTCTATGGTACCTAAAAGAAATCTCCATTTATCTTGATAATATAATAGGTGATATCAGTAGCAGCAGATACAATAGGGCAGCAAGATTCGATTCCCTATATATGGTTCTATTGTTCTTAACTAGTTTATTTTGGTTCCATTGGGCAACCTAAAGGATGTTTGGATTGAGATTTTAAGAGCCTTTAAAATGATGATTTATTTTGAGTATTTAGAAGTAATGATTGCAGTAAAAAACTTGTTTGAATGTAGTTTTTAAGAGTATTTAGAATGAAGATTTATTTTAAGTATTTAGAAGTAATGATTAGTAATTATTGCAGTCAAAAGCTTGTTTAAATGTAATTTTTAGGAGTATTTAGAATTAGTATTTATAATGAAAATTTATTTTGAGTATTTAAAGTAATGATTAATAATGATTGCAGTGAAAACTTATTTAGATGTAGTTTTTAAAAATATTTAGAATCAAAATTTATTTTGAGTATTTAGAAGTAATGATTGCAGTCAAAAGCTTCTTTGTACGTAGTTTTTCAAATAAATATTTATTAAATAATGATTTGAAAAACTCAAAACAAACAGCTCTAAAGGTTTTATCCTGGAAATTTCAGATTTGAAACCTATCAATGAGCTTAATTGTAAAATCTCTGATTGTCTTTGAGTCTGAATCTTGTGATAGGCATGAGCATGCCTTAAATATGTAGGGTAGGTTCCTGGATACAAAAAAAAAAAAAAAAGTTTATTTTGAGTAGTGTGTAAGGGGACAGAAGTTCTTAGCTAGATGTACTCTTGTTTTCTAAGGAAGTAAATATATAATTTACTCACCAACCAAGTTTTGTAGGTACATCTGTGGAAGTGGAAGTAAGTGGGAAGAGAGAGCTGAGACTGTTAAATCATGGAGAAACTTATGTTATGAATGCTCCGAATCTGATGTTCAAATTCCTTCCAACACCTGGGGCTGAATGGAGTGGTAATATCAGAATTACATGTCAAGAGAGTGGTCTTCAAGCTGACTTACGTTTTAAAGGTCCTTCTTTCTTTGGATTTGGAGGAAATGCTAGATCAATCAAAGGAAAGATTATAGATAGCTTCTCATCAAAGCCTCTTTACGAGATCAACGGTCAATGGGACAGGTATTATAACTTAGGGGTCGTTTGTATTAAATTTTAAGAATATTTAGAATGAAGATTTACTTTGAGTATTTAAAAGTAAAGATTGTGGTAAAAAACTTGTTTGAATGTAGTTTATAAGAATATTTAGAATGAGAATTTATTTTGAGTATTTAGAAGTTATGATTAGTAATGATGACAATCAAAAGTTTGTTTAGATATAATTTTTAAGAGTATTTACAGCGAGGATTTATTTTGAGTATTTAGAAGTATTGATTACGGTCAAAAAACTCGTTTCAATGTAGTTTTTTTTTTTATTGTATTTAGTAAATACTATTACTAAATACTCAATTCAAATATCTCCAAAGTTTCTATTCTAAGTAACCTTCTACATCTCATTTTGCAAATCATCAGTAGTTTCCCAAAAAAAAAAAAAAAAAATCCTTTCATCACTAGGGTCAAAATTCTATCTTTAACCTCCCTAAGTGTCTTAGTAAACTTATGCGTACATCGACCATTCTTATGAAACAAATCATTTGATTGAAAAATATTTAGCTATTAAAGAAATCGAAGAAAATTAATTCTTAAGGAAATAGTTATCATGAATTGAATCATAACATTTTAGATCCCTCTCCAAGCTTTTTTTTTTTACCATGATCAACGTCTAGGATAAAAATGTTGAAACAATTCTATTTGTTGTAATTTCATGAGTTCTAATCACAAAGATGTAAACAAACACCAAATATATCTAGGAATTTCCTCTAACCTCATTCAACTTATATTGCAGAAATCTCACAGTGAAGAACATTCAGAGCGGTGAAGTAACAGTCATATACACTGCAAAAGAAAACATTTGGAGGCTGAGAACTCTTACAGTTCAAGACCTAAAGGTAAAACAATTTTCATACTCAGCTGCTATTCTCATACATGCTTCATAATATTGGAATGAAAATTTCCAAAACCCGTCAAAGATCTTTATACATTTCTTTTAGTTCGACAATAAGTGGGGTGGGAGATTCAAATCCATAGCCTCTTGATCATGTATATACACTTATGCTAGTTGAACTATTGCTCTTATTGACGATCTTTTAACCTATATGAATTCTCATTAAGCAAAACATGCATAGCAATTAGCATATATCTGATAATGGATATACAGTTATACTAGTTTTCAAGTTCTCATAAAACAAAACATGCATTGCAATTAGCATAAATACACAAGTCTGATAATGGATATATAGTTATACTAGTTGAACTATTGTTTTTGTTAGCGATCTCTCGACTTTAACGAGTTCTCATTAAGCAAAACATGCATAGCAATTAGCATAAATACACATGCCTGATAATGAGATGAACATCTTCAACTGATATTCAACAGAGTGTGTTGCCAAGTGAATCAGCAGTTGTATGGAGTGAGGTGAGCCAAGGAATTTTGAACACAGATTGGGAAGCAGCAAAAAGAGCAAAGAGAACATTGGAGGGAAAACAAAGGGAGATTGCTAGAGAAATGAAATCCAGAGGAGAAACCTGGGTACCCAAATATTTTACTCTCTCTCATACTAAAGAAGGTGGATGGGACTGTACACCTATTCAAAAATCAGTCCCTCCTGCCCCCATTATTTTTCCCAAGTAACATATTCATTTCCTCTCAAATTTTGTGTACAATAACTAAATTATAATGTATCTTATATTCATCATATAAAGACATAGTTCTTAAACCAATCTTTTGCAATAGAAAAAGATAACATAACTTACAAGATAACCCCTCCTCTCACTAAAGCCCTAAACAATCCCTCTCTTCCTTCTCTCTTCCTCAGCCTCTCTATTTATAAAAAATACCACGCTAACTATTTGATAAGGTGCGGGAGCTTCTAACTATCATAAATGAGCTAACTATAGATATTGATGTCAGAAATAGACTGATTTTATATCATCCTTCGATTCGAATTAGCCAAAGCAATGTCTCCTTGCATGATATGGATTCTAAACGTTCACGATCTGGATGTGATTGAGTCGAATTACTAATACCTTGGTCTATTAGTGAACAATCTCTCCTGAGACATTCTCACTTTTATAACGTTTGAACAAAAGTGAGATTTTCAGCGATCACTTTTATAATCGCACAGGTTCGAACCGATGATCTCTTCATTATTGACACATCCCTTATGTTAATTGAGGAGAATATAAGTAGATGCCCTTAGTCAAGAAGAAGTTGACAATCAATCCGAGAGAAGAACACTCTCATTCGTTCAAGATCAAACCCCACATTATAACTCTGTTGAGCCAAAATCCCAATCACAGAAAGATTCATCATCTCAAAATCACTAGGCAAGACAGCCAAACAGAACCGATCCGGACCATGCTGCCGAAACAAACTTCCAGATTCCAGTACCAAATCAGCATCGCCGGCGAAATGAAAAGTCACCGGCGGAAACCCGACAAGATCCCGACCCAAAACCCCTCTATAACACACCCCTTCAAATTCCCTCTTCGTGGGGATCGGTTCGAGCAGACCCTTCATCAAATCGACAATCCCGTCGCAAAGAGCTTCGAATCCGGGGGCGGCGAGCCTGGTGTAGGTCATCCCGGAGTCGATTAGGACGCCGCCGG
Organism: Cyclanthera cordifolia; assembly: GCA_037832605.1. Classification (NCBI taxonomy): domain Eukaryota; kingdom Viridiplantae; phylum Streptophyta; class Magnoliopsida; order Cucurbitales; family Cucurbitaceae; genus Cyclanthera; species Cyclanthera cordifolia. The sequence goes on along the minus strand of JBBMEG010000009.1, from coordinate 10,789,959 downwards.
CACCATCGGCGGTGATTCGGAAGAGATTGGGGTCGATTTTTAGGGGTTGAGATCCAAGGGAAATGGCTTGTAGAGAGAGATAGTAATGGCCGAAGATGATGTTCATTGGGGTTGAATCGCCATGTAGGAAAGCTCCGTCGCCGACGACGAGGTGGTTGTGCTGGTAGAATGGATCGTTGATGTCGGCGCCGATGCAGTAGGAAAATTTGTTGCCGAGTTGAGTGGCGATTGTTACGTGAGGATATCCACCGAGTCCCAAGATTCCGTTGTAGCTGTCGTCTCTGTTGGTTTTCATGTTGTTGTGCCCACATCCGAATGTTATGTTGTTCTTTCTTATTTTACCTGTTACATCATTCCGTTTTTTATTTTTTATTTTATGAAATTTTAGCCCTACAATTATTTTTACAATACATACGTTCATATCTCTCTTGCTTCTCTTTTCACAAATCAAACCAAAATTTATTAACTAAAATAAAATAATTTAAAAATGTTGAGTTTAATTATTATAGTTTGAAAATAAAAATTAGAATTTACAGTTTATATACTGTGGAAAATTAAAATGTAAGTTTTATACCCAAAAATAAGACTAGCAGAGGTATTCCCTAATAAACTCCTGGAAAGAAATTATCAGCTAGCAAAACTAGGACATAGTACTAAAAAAAAAAAAAAACTAGTAGTATGTAAGAGAGGCAAATGACAAAGGAAAAAAAAAAAAAGTTTGTAAAGGGATTCTACAAACTAAATTTTAATATCAAGACTCATGGTTAGAATCTAAGAGGGTCCTATCTTAGACAGGAGAAAGTACCTACTTCTTGTATAATAATTAGAAAAATATGATCAATTTTCTTTTTCCGTCAGTTACCATTCTACTTAAAGACAAAAATTTATAGAATAAATCCATCTTTTGAATAATATTAATAATGTTGTTAGTGTTGAAGATCTCAAAATGGCCCACATCGGTAACGACATAATTGGTCGAAGGTCTAGACTTCATGAATTTGTTTTTATTTAGATCCCAAGTTCAAGACTCCATAGACATTTCAAACTGGGTTTTCATTCCTCAAATGTGTTTTCATGTCCATTGATATATGCAAATGAAATTTTGACTCCCGATCATTAAAAAAAAGGTTTAATAAAATAGACATTTACCTATTTGATTTTTTTTTTTTTTATTGAATATAAAATTAAAAAGAAGTTCATTTTCTTATTTTTTTTAATTTCACCACGAAAACTTCTTGAACATGCGGTGAGAAGTACCTTCATCAGATGTGTCAAAGATGAGTGATTCCTTAGCAAGAATTCCTTCAGAGGTATCTCCACCAAGGTATCTTAACTTGTACTCGGCTTGATTAAAACCATTGCATTTGTAACCTCTGATGTAGTTATAGCCAGGAAAGCCACACCCCAATACTTCGAAGCTTGTTGATTTCGATGGATCAAACCATGAGTTCCTTTGCCTAAAACACTCCACACAAGGCAAACATTGTACCCACAAGAGGTAGCTACCAGTGTCCACTGCTACGAGCTGCGCCACTGGCGGCGAACCGATCGACAAGTTAACGAGAAACCCACTGCCTTGATTGAAAGGGATGAGATTTGATCGAGCCTCCTCGCCTATAGAGTTCAATCCTTTAATCTTGGACTCTAGATAAGCAAAGCGCTCGTTTGAACTCGTCTTCTCTCTCTTCGTTCGATCTTCAATGGTCTCGTTTGGATCATAGAGTGGATGTAGATAAGAGTTGCGATGAATGAGCTTGGTTGCTAAACGTGACGTCTTTGTCGTGATTGTGGTAGACGAGGTTAGGGCTGTTGACAAATAAAATGTCAAGGTTAGGACGGGTAGAAGATGATGCAGAGAAACTAACAGAATCACCATGTTGAAACTGATGTTTTGCAATGGAGAATGAAATCATATGTAGGTTTATCAAAGCAGTTGTATGCATAATACATATCATGTCAAAGCTATGTAGAACAAGAAAGACAAGCAGGTAAAAGATAGGGGCAGAAATATTAAAGTATGAGTTCATAACAAGGTCATGTGCAAAGGAATAAATCAGAAAAGAGATATAAGATGAAGATTATACAAACTGATTCATAGATGAAATGTGAACAGTATTTTAAAAGGCTCGCTTCCGCTTGTGCCTAGGCGTGATTGGGCTCAATAGGCATCAGGTAAAAAGTGCATGTCATACTATGATTAATAGTAAAAAAAATAAGATTAACATTTTTTTTTGGAAAGATAGGATTGACCAACTTTAAAAGTAAAAATCCTTGGGATTAAGGTATATGTTTTTATTAATAATAATAAAAAAACATTCATTGAGCATTCCACTCCAACTATGCTATTTTCTTTATGAATGCTCTTATACATAATTCGACTCACAAAAAAAACCCAAGTTTCAGAGTAGGTTATTGCTTTAGTGCAATTTTTAACTTTTAAAAACACGGAATAGGGAGGTCTAAAATACAAGCATCAAATGAACCTGGAAGATATTTAAATCATAGAAATTTTAATAACGAACTCACATAATGTTGGTTGAGTTTGTAGGCGAAAGGACAGCATCGTCTGTTGAAGAGCGAGCGAACCCGAAACTCTGTTTTATGAACCAGATAATGCAATCAGCCCATTTCCAACTTTTGAGATGAGTTGATCTTTTTGTCCCTCTTGTTTGCAAAACTTTCTAACTAAAAAGCCGCACAGAAATATGATACTTTGAAACTCAAAAGATAATATATATTTGTAAAAAATTGTGAGATTCAGATCTCATGCTTACAAAATATTACTACATGATCTGTGGAAATGTTATTCCTTCAAAACTGTATGTTCTTCTGTGCTAAAAATAATCATAACCACACACAAAAAAAAAAAAAATCTAAAAATTAGAAACCAATCTCTGAGAAAGAAACCACTTGTTAGCTTCCTCCCAATCTCAGATCACCTTAGGCACTCGGTTAGCAGCTTGACGCACTCAAGAATGGTGGTTGGTCACATTAAAACCTCCCCAAGACCAGGAATTTACAACCTAGAACTGAATAAAAGACCAGATTGAACAAAAAACTGGGAAGTTATATGCAGCCAAAGAATCTGAAACTTCAAAAATAAAAGTAAGCATAAACCCCGAACTTAAATCGTTGTATAGTTGGAAAAAAGATACAGCAACTTATCCAGAGATTGTGGATAGAATTTTCTTGCAAATAGGTAACACGGCCGTTGCAAACCATTCCACAAGCAAGGCCACCTTTGTACTTCTTTCTGTAGAGGCCCAGAAAAATAACAATTAGATCAAGACATCAACAAAGCTTCCTTCTAAATTACTAAAAACTGAACAAGCATACCTTATTGTCACTTGTTACATGCACACTCACATCGATCGACTGCAAACATAGCACCATTAAAATAATCAACATCCACAATACTTTTCCCTTTTATAACACCTAACCAAATGGTAGTGCTAACTATCATGGGTCAGCCTAATGAACAAAGAGGGCCCTCGAAATCTAAAAGGGATCAATTCAATCCATGATGACCACTTATCTAAGAAATATTTTCATGTAGGTGGTATATTCCGTAAAAATAGTCGCGATATGCGTCAGGCTCGAACACTCATGAGTGTAAGAAAACCAAATGGTAGGGTTATGCCGGTAGGGGTGAGCTGATGAGAAACAACAGTGGGAAAAAATTGAAGAATTTTATGTACTCTGATGAATGTTTAAGTCGTCGAGCAAAATGACAACATGATTTTTTTTATTTCTCTCATTTCGTATTTTCTTTAATTTAGTTTTTTTTAATTTTGTTGATTTTTTTTTGTGATTTTTTATTTTATTTTAAAAATTTTGCAGGGCATTATTTTCAAAAAAAAGCACCACCGCCGATTACCAAAAACTATCCAGTTCAAATTGTTCACAATTCCAGGGAGCTCACTTTTCTTATTTTTTGATTGTTTTTGTGAACATTCTACTTAATGAAGAGTATGTTCTCAACAAAAATGAAGAAAAAAACAATGATGGTAGTGGTTTATAGTTGAGTTTATTTATGATTTATATATTTTCCTCAATTAAATCTTATGTTTGTTTTGTATAGTAGTCTTGATTAAAACTTTAATTTTCTTCATGAAAAGTGTTTTGATTGTGCATATACTTCTATATATATATATATATATATATATATATATATATATTTTTTTTTTTTTTTTTTTTTTTTTTTTATGTCTTTTTATATAGTGCGCCTTGGACTTTTTAAAACACTGTATGAACGAACCGAGTTCACATTTGAATGAGAGGGATCTTGGGAGATAGAGTCTCATGATTAAGAAAGGATTAAAAGAGTCGATTTGTACTACCTATACCAACCAACTGCACCTTCATTTTCGGCGACTCAATCGAAGAAACTTCACAGTTAAGCGTGCTTAGTAATTTTTGTAGCAAGGGGTTGGCCTCATGTGTGTGTAACTGTGAATTGATTGAATAATAAGGTTTTGTTTTGATGCTGGTTCAGAGTCAATAAAATAGGAGAACAATAAATTAATTATGTTAGCCTATGATCAATATTACAATAGGATTAAACTAACCCTAAATTAGAAGTTTTCGAAATTTGTTTGTTTTATTTATTTTTATTGATTTTATTTGTTTTCAAACATTGAGAAATTAATTCCTAGCTCATTTGAGATTCGACTTGGTTCGACCATTTCTACAAGTTAGAGTTAGAAGAATAAGTAATTTATTTTGGCGGGCTTCGACAACCCGACCAACCATTAAAATAATCAACATCCACAATACTTTTCCCTTACACCTAAACAAATGGTGGTGCTAACTATATGGGTTGGCCTAATGATCAAAGAGGGTCCTCGAAATCTAAAAAGGATAAATTCAAGATGACCACTTGTCTAAGAAATATTTTCATGTAGGTGGTATATTCTGCAAAAATAGTCGAGATATGCGTCAGGCTCGAACACTAACTGAGTGTAAGAAAACCAAATGGTAGGGTTATGACGCGAGGGGTGAGCTAATGATAAACAGCAATGAGTAAATGAATGGAAAAAGCTACCATTTTGAAGCTTCACGAATGAAAATCAGTAGGTGAAAATATTGATAGTCGATACTATAAATAAATCATACCGTAATCTTCTGCAAAAGCTCAGAGGTAATATCCTCGACTCTATACGATTTTGGATGCCACTTTCTTTCTGACCAGTCCACATGAGTTACTGACCAATTTGCAATTCCAGTCGGATCAATCATCTAAAAATGTAAAAATAGAACTTTTTAGTAAAATTACGAGAAATGCTGTGGTAAGATGTCTGGAGAACCTCTTACATTGAAAAAGGTCGGGAAGTAGTGCTCATCAGCTATACAGTTGCGCCCTTCTAAACCTTGCTGTAGATGCGAATATACATATAAATATAAGGTAGTAAGTCGGCATTTGGTAACCACATGAAAATAGAACTTATCACGGTCGCAGAATTTTGAAGTGTATACAAATTCAACTTTTTATTTTGAAGCGTATACAAACAAAAAAAAAACCCTCGCAGAATTTTGGAAACCAGAGATCACACTACCTACTTAAGAAAATGGACAGTCTCATGTGCATTTGTCCAGGCAATGAAACAAAAAATTGCAAATATCACCTCTGCAGAGCTTTGAAGGCGCAAGATCTTGACAGAAAAATGGAACTGTTTGAACATAAAAGAACTAACCTATAACCTATATAACCTATAACCTCAACCCAAGAAACGGTTGCCAGTACGATAAGTGGTGAGCACTCAAAAAGAGATCGACACAAGTGTACCAGGATAATACAACAGATTCTCAAATTCTACTTCTAATGAAGGTCAAACCGAAGGAAAATTGAGTAAAAATTATTAAATCCAAGATATATAGTTTGGTGAGGAGGAATTGTCTGCATATTTGTGAGCAATGAACAAGGGCTATAACCAAAATAAAATTTGCTAATGGTTTCTAGGATTAGGAAAATGAAAAGTCCGAATATTTCAACTCATCTTCTAATGGATGTGTGTGTGTGTGTGAAGATAAAGCGAGAGAGCATCATAATATGTCCCTAAGATGTAAAAAAAAGTGCAAGAGAAAACTAAACATTTAAGTTTCCCAAAATTGCAAGAGAAATACAGAAGACATTAGTTACAATCTGTAAGATCACCCATCCAGCACGTTTACTCCAGGAAGAATAAGGCAGCACAAGACGTCCTTTCAACATTCAACCGCTAGTTATCGTTGGGAAGTTAGTATTTAAGTTCCGGTTTTGTTCGTTAGGGTATCTTATTTTCTTTTGTGAAATCAATTAACTGTCTAGGCTAAGATACTTATAGTGGAGAGCACCACCCTCTCGAAATGTGGGGTTATTCTGTTCTTTTGTAAGCACCTGTTATTAATCAAAATCTGCCTTGGAAGCTATTCCTGTTATTCACATTGTTAAATTCGGATCTACTGGGTTCTTAACACAATCACCTGGCAGAAATCTCGAAATTTGGAGTAATAAAGATTGTCTGCCAAAACTATCATAGCATGCTGCCGTTTCATTGTAAACCACTGCATAAAATAAAGAAAACGTAGATCAAATACGTTAACTGTCACATATGCACACGAAAGAAATACCTCAATCTCAAATCTAGGCCTTAAAGTCAATGCCAAAGAAACAGGCAGATGAATGAATCCATGCATTTTAAGTCTAACTTATGGAACACAATCTAAGCCTTTAAGTTGTGCGACATTTCAAATTACTAAAAATAATAAAGAGAAAACTACTGTATTGTAAAATAGTAACAGTGGAAACCTAGATAAGCACAGAAGTTAATAAAAGAACCAAAGTACTTAGTTCTTTCCGTCGGTGTACAAAAGGATTCTTGCAAAAAAAAAAAATGCAGCTGCATGAAACTAATCAAATTCGTGGAAAGTCGGATAAATGATCAAAATTTCCAGTGTACCTGTGCACCTTTTCTAAAGTGTTTCTCCTCTACTTCCGGTAACATGTGCTCTGAATACCTGCCATTTCCATGTGGACCGGGATCCCTAAAGCTGAGAAATGGTTGCATCTATTAGAAAAATTCTACAAACTAACAATTATGCAGCACTAAACTGTAGGTCTTGCAATCTGACAAGTAACCAGATGCTCACGGAGAAGTTGGGAGTAATAGCTATTCCACGTAAGGCATATGGAAAAGAACACACGGAGAGGTTGTGTGAAGGCAAATAACTCACCAGTCTACAAAACTTATATTTGAAGGCATCAGATACTTGTAGATATAGTCAAAACTATACAAAGGCACACAGCTGCAAAATAAAAGGAAAATAAACAATAAAATTGAGGATAAGAACGCAAAAATCAATACAGCTCATGAAAGGTAAAAAGAAAGAAAAAAAACCGAGATTTCAGTTACCTATCAGAGAGTAAAACAAAATGGTAATTATCTGGATCTTGCAGAGCATTTGCCAACAATCTTCTCTCCGCATCAATCATGGTAATTTTGCCCCACACCACCTGCAATACTTATTGTTAATACAGAGCTGCTGTACATGCAACAATCAAGAAACAAGGAGCACACAGAGCGAAGAACAAATTGCAGAGAAAACAAATGTACAAAAAAAAGAACACCAAATTTAAGTTGTTTGGTAACTTGTCCAATATCCACTATCAGAACAATTTTTCTTTTACTCGGAAGCCACAACGAAATACAAATGAGGGAGTACAAATTGGGCAGTTCTCGCACCCACAAAACAGAAGAGCACATGCTTGGCATGATAATGAGATTCTCAATACACCCCTTCAAGATGGTGCTCCTTTTGGGTCCACCAATCTTGAATCACGTCTCAATTTCAATTTTGGACCAAAGTTTCGGTTTATGAACTTTGATACCATATTAGAAAGTATGGACATCCATCTCAAAACCAATTGACAATGAGAGGAGTAACCCACCTTATCTTACAAATGCTTGGAGGACCCTCCACTTTTCCAATGTGGGATAATGAGATCCTCAACACATAATAGCTAATCAAGCCCAAATACCATAACTAGGATTAATAATATAAACATAGTAAACCATGAAGTGGTCTAATGGTCAAGAAGAACTTGGGGTGCTTAAGGTGATGGGTTCAATCCATGGTAGCCACTACTTCAGAATTAATTTTCTACGGGTTTCCTTGACATCCAAATGTTGTAGGGTTAGGCGATATGAAACCATAGTAAATGGCATAGGTTGTTAAGAAGTTCTACACTAATCAATCAAGGGTCGGATAGCTTACATTTTACACTCAATAGAAAAGGGCTTTAGAAACCAGGGATAAGATGTATTATAACGGGAAAAAAATTATCCACGTGACGCAAGTCAAATTTAATATTAGGGTAAGCATATGCAAAGACATTGGGAATTTCATTCCAACACCAAATAGGCTAATAGGTCTCTTTTAGTTTTATAAGCATAACTTAAGGTACCTGATCACTATGAATGTCCCTATTCAAGAAGTGGCGGCTGACATGAGTTGGTTTCTCCTTAGATGCATGAACATAAACCGTGAATTTGCCTTCATGACCCTGCCAGGAGATGTGAATGCGTGTTCAGTAAAATATCAGTCTGTGGATAACATTTAAAGAAGTAATGAAATTTTTACATTTTACAATGAGAGAATAACAAGCCAATGTTAAAACAACTGATTAAAATCCTTTAAGGACATCGTCACTGGTGGCTTTAGAAACTAAATTAAAATAAAACAGTTTTCAGTATGCTACACACTTTTTCCAAGAGAGTGAAAAGCCAGAAATATCATCAGTTATTGAAGAGAAATAAAGACAATTTAAAACACAAGATGAAAAAACAGCTTAGATAAGAAAGATACAAAAACTTACATTGAAAAATTTGTCCCAGAGCTTCTCAAATGACAAAGACCCAGGAGTCAAAAACATAAATGCTAGCTTAGGAGTTTTTGATGGTACAATAGGTGAATTCAAAATTTCTCGAATGACAACATGAGAAGCAACCTCTTCATCAGTAAGTTCTCTTGCAGGGGCAGGCGGAAGCCAGTTTGAAATGACTTTACAACCTCTAGAAGAAAATATGTAACATGCATCATTACTCTGAGGTAGATACATGAATGCACAGAAAAGGAAGACAATGATGAAGGAAACCAATATGATAATCCACATAGGCTTCTTCATATGAGCACGATGACGAGGCCCAGGAAAAATATGCATATCACGGGGATACCCTGCCTGAATTGTCGTCATCTTTAACAAAATGTATTGAGGCTATATTTCTAATCAACTTGCATTGCGATTCCTATCTACCAATAGGTACTTCTCCAATGAGACAAATCCATGACAAAAGTTACCAGAGAGACGGTAAATTGACTGATGAAGGATATCTGCAATTTGAAAGCATACACGGAACTTTGTCATAAGCAATAAAGAATCCTCACATTACCTTAAATGGAAAAGGTAAAGCTCCAAATAACTATAGATCTCAAAATTATCATAATTCCTGCTATTGTAAACTCCTTATGAACAATACACAAGGCCTCATCCCTGTCCACTGATAGAAACTTTTACAGTAAGCTATTTTCCAACAATACATGCAACAAGACTCTGTAAAAGCAATAAGAGTGGGTAAGACAACTTATTCATGATCAAAGAATATTACATTCAAAGCTTTGAAGCAACCCAACAACTTAAACCAATCTATACCACCATTCACCAATGCCACTTGATTAATCTACATTTCACACAAATGTCAAACCAACTCATGCCCAAGTAGGTTAGTATTAGACCTACACCCCCACACCGTCAAATTCCAAGAATGATAATAGTAATACGATCATTTCATATCGAATACACAAACACCAAAATAAGAAGTCGACTCACGGCGGGGAAAATCATAATATATAACAATTAAAAAAGAGAAAATCTAGAGCCTAGATATCTGAACCAAAGAAAAAAAGAAAAAAAAACCAAATAGCTATCAGGCAATCCAAAACTACCAATTACAAAATAGAATGGGAAGCTATAATAGAAAACACGAATCGGAATCGTAATGCAACCGGAATAAGAATATGATTCAGAAAACTTAATTCAATAATAATAATAAACTAAATGCAACACAGAGATTGAAAGGAGCTAAGAAATCATACTAACAGAATGATCTCGATCGACGGATCAATGGCCGAGTGCCGCAAGTTCGCCCGTCCAGTTTCAAGATCCAAATCATACAAAATGAAAAGAGAAATGGAAGAATCCGGCATTCATATACCCGCGCAGAAATGGAGGTTAAATTCAATAACTTGTATAGTCTATGATTTCCATTTCCGTGTCAGAAATGCTTTTCATTTCGCGGTTCATCTCTCTCATTTCTTCTCCAAAAAACGGAGGGAAAAAAATGTCGGAGAGCCCAGGCTTGGACGGAGCAGGCGTGAAAATGGCGTTCCACTTTCAAATGCATAACAACATTTTTAAGAACAGGACGACGTTATTTATTATATATATATACACACATACATACATACACACATGCATAAATACATATATATATGTGTGTGTATATATATATATGTGAGTGTATGTGTCTGTCTAAACTAGTTCCATACTCGGGCGTTATTTATTCAAATGGAAAGTAATTCAAAGTATCAACCATAAACATATTAAATCTAAGTTGATTAAATTTATATCATAGTTACTATATTTGCAAACATTTATTAGTATAGTAGGTGACGGTATATTATGGCAGATTATTTATACACCAATGATAGTTTTGTTGTAACTATTAAAATGTAGATTTGTTCGAAAATTTTCAGTTACATTACGTTAGTTTTGTGTAAATCACAACCGTAATAAATAACTATTCTTAATCATTCATCAAACTAGATATTAAATGCTTCATCAAATTTATCACACAATTATTATTAACAATCACTAGATTAAAAAGTTAACTACTCAGTCACTATTGACATTAATTTTCAAACGAGTAGTTAACTATTTTAACACTATTGATATCAATTTTTAGACAAGTAATTAATTATTTTTACTATTATTAACTTTTGTTTTTTCTTTTCACTCCACTTTTTTCTATCCAATATAAATCCAAACTTGAAAATTTTGTTGAATAAACTATAAATGTGTATGTATGTAATGTGTATATGTATTCACAGTAGACTGAATTGTCTAAAACTAAGTTTTGGTGTAGGTTTCTCAAACATTCTTATCTCAATTTTTTGTTTTCTGAAAACTTATTTCTTACCTTTTAGTAATACTTGATTTTTCGTTAGTTTCATAATAATACTGAGTCGACTAATTTAAATATTAATATTATATATTTTTCGATATAATTTAATTTTTAAAAGAAAATAAATAAAATAAATAAACTTTACTTAAAAATGAGTTAAATAAATATACTTACAAGTCAAGAACTAAAATGAAATATAAATAAAATGATAAATAAAAATGTTTGATTTTGAAATATAAAAATCAAATATAAATTATGTCAAAAAAAGAATCAAATATAAATAAATGATATTTTCTTCTTTCATTAATAAAACATAAAATAAAAATAAAAAATAGTTCATGAAATTGCTCGGGGAGCTCTTCGCCTTGGTTATGTTTCAAGCTCTTGCCTAGGAGCGAGGACTTAGATCAGAGTCAAGGTAGCGAAGTGAGTTCCGTTTTGAAAATTTTTTATATAAAGAAGAGTTGTGGCTTTCTTCATGATAGTGAGATAGTTGATCTAGAAAGCTCCGCCCAAAGGTGCTGTCTTCTTCTTAGGTAAGTCAATCATCCATTGCTCTCTTAGCCATTTTTTCAGGAATTCACAGAGATAGAAGAATAAATGCCACATCTAAGAAATTCGTTCATTTCCCCGTTGGGGCATTTTATTACTTTTAGTGGGATAGATAGGAACTAGAAAAGAGAGATTGAAGGAGTTCTGACGATTCAATAATATTCTTACTTCAATTCGTAGTTTTCACCTCCTTCGTTTCGGGAAGGGAGGATTAGGAAAATCCTATTGATTGCAGCTTTCTCCAGCAAGGTATAGTAGTTGACTGAATCTCCAAGTGGAACCCCTTATTCGGTCAACTCTATTCCATGTAGCGGATATACTACAATATGAAAATGTTGCTAGAATGACCTTGGATCCACGCCAACTTGGTTGTCCTTTCTTAGCGCGCTTTTCAAGTGCTTATCTTCTGCTAGTGACTGTCAGCAAGGCCATAAAGTCAGCTCAGTTGGAAGCCTTCCATCAATCACGCACGATCCAGTAAATAGAGTACGAGAGTTGCTCACACCCGGAAAAGCTATTGAATTGAATCTTCAATGAAGAACCTTTACAGTCGAGCTTCTTCTCCTTCCCTTCGTAAACTCAGTAAGTGTCTTTGCTCCTCTCCTTTACTTATAGGGCCCCCACTAGTCCAGCTAGCTAGTGAGCGGTTCTTTCGGGCGAGAAGCGGGGCTTGTTCTACTCTATAAACCTAATGCATTATTGTTCTGATATACCTCTTCTTGCTTATGTTGATGCGGACCGGGCCTTCTTTGATTATTAAGGTTAGGGAGCTTTTCCTCTTTTGAGGTTACGAGTACAATAAAAATGATAAAGTAATCAGTATTTGTATTCCTCTTCTCTAATTTATATTAAAAAAAATAAATATAATAAAGAAAATTTGTTATTGTTTGGTTCAAGTCATGTTCTTGATCCAGCTGAAGAGTAAATATCTGATCTGTGTGGCCGATTCTTCCCAAGATGTTATACTATTTAGGCCAACCTGAATTTCATCACACAAAAATAAATCATTACTTTCTCATAATATCGCGATTTAACATTTCTTAATGAATTCAGTTACTTTCTCATAATTTTGGTGCATTCACCCGTGCTCCAAACATGCCTTTGATTGCTTTTGCGGTGATTTTCGAGCGGGTTTACTCTAGTTGTTCTTATGGTGGTCGGTTTTCAAAAAAAAAAAAAAACAAACAGTTCATTAATAAATACCAACTTTCTTTTTAAAACTTAACAAACACCAAACTGTTATTCCAAGTTTGATTGATTTTAAGCCAGTGCTCTACTTGATCTTTCCTTTCAATTACTGAGATTATCACAAAAAAAAAAAAAAACAGCAAACCGTTACTAATTGCAGAGTCAGGTAATTAGATGCTTCAACTTTTGTTTTTCTTTTTCTTTTTTTTTAAATTCAGCAACATTTGGAAATCCAATCATCTTGATTAATAAGTTATACTACAAAAAGTGATAGTAGTAGTAAAAGCATATAAGCAAAACCAAACCTCTCGACATGCTTTGTTAGTCGTTGGCCCTCCACTTTGATTTCGAAATGTCTGCAAAAAGAATTGAATCAACAAATTTAGCCCTTTCGTTCTGTTGTTCTTTGATTAGTAAACTTGCCAAATTACTTTAAGACAATTTCTTTTTATATATCTATATAAATCCGTGATTGTACGACACACCTCACTTACTATCACGAGACTAAGCATCTAACCGTTCAATACTTGGATGTCAAAAAAAAAATCAATAAAAAAATTAATTTTTATGACTTTAAGTCATCTTGATCTATGATGATTAACTATCTAAACACGACATAAATAAACAAGTTAACTAAAATAACTAACTTCAACATGAAACAATACGTTAATTCGACACTACCAACCACTCAAATCTTTTCTTTGAACGTAAAATGCACTGGAACTGCTTGCTATTATTAAACTATCATACACAAGAAGAGTATAGCCTTGGGAGGCCACGAATTGAAGCAACAATGAGTTCATGCAAAAAGTTGCCCAAAGAACAAACACAGAGATGAAAAAGAAAAGGATATGTGTGAAAGCCCTTTCCTCTTAAATATTCTATAAGGGGCAAAAATGAAAATTCTTTAATGCGAGGTTATTTCTTATAAGAAAAAGAAGTTTAGATTTAATCCAAAATAGTGTTCCAAATATGACATCATCTTGACGAGGCACGAGGCTTGTGGGAGACATTTATCTTGTCCACGTTGAAAAAAGCGGCAAGGAGTCTAAAAACATCTTTGTAAGATATATGGCCTACTCTCATCACTACCAATTGATTTTGAAGCAAAACTTATATTATCTAATGCTATAGTTGTACAGGCCATGCTAATCTTCTCTTTATCGATACACTTCAAATTTTATCAGGATCTCCACAGTGTTGATATAATATGTAGCCAATAGGCTTCTAGGTTAGATTAAGACTAACTATTTAATGCATTTATATTGCAAGGGTGTGTGCACAATGCGCCTCCAACACTTCTCCCAATTCGCTACCGATAATGATATTTCTTTCTAGTTCATAGTCCGTACGTAAGCCTTTGATTCTTCAAATAACGAATATTAGAATACACAACAAAAATCAGAGAAAAGGAATTCACTTCAAGGAACTGAACAGGACATAAATTTTGGCCGATACCTATAGTCAGTAAAATTTAATGTTAAGAAATTAAACATGAACAAACATCATCCAGAAAGGAAAAACGAAGCGCATTGCAGAATGAACAGTTTGCTGAATTTTAAAATCGAACAAAAAACTTACCAGTTCCAGTCCGACGCTTTTTACAAAGCCAAACATGCTCTGTAGAGACCGATCGCTTAAATCATAATTAAACGAAGAGAATTAATGGCGCAAGACAGACCAAGCAATGAGATTTTAAACTTCAGAAGCTCATGCTCCGATCTAACGGAAATGCAAGGCGTCGAGTTCTTCAAACAAAGGATCTGCAACAGAAGTGAATCAAATCCGAATCCAGAAGAAAATCGCCAATCGGAATCCAGAAGAAATTCGCCAGCCGGAACCATAGCAAAAGCTTAACGTCCGCCATTGAAGAATCGCCGAGACGTGGCGGGGGCGGGAAGGGTTTTTTTGAGTTCCGTTATTTCAATTGGCGTTGCTTCAGTTTTTGTTAAAGAAAAGTTGCAAATTAACCCTTACTCTTCAGGGAAATATCAGTTTTGTCCCATGGTTTTTAATTTGATTTAACTTTATGGCCAAAAGTGTAACTTTTGTTGTAATATGATGACTGTATTTTTAATCCACCGACAAATTATTACTACAATTTCTAACATTAAAATAATTCATAATTTTTTATCATTCAAAATAATTCTTCGTACATTCGTCTAAACAGCAAACACCGCTTCAAAATTTCACTTTTAACCTTTTAAATTTTAATTGAAGTATGAAAAAATGAAAGGTGAAAATTTGAACTCAACCTTAGAGAGAAAATTAAATAGTATGCTCATTTCAATTTATCTAACTTAAAAAACATTATCATAAAAAAAATCGAGCTTTAATGACATCTTGTACGACCTCGGTAACAAAAGATTACAAGTTTATAAAATACCAATTATTGACTAAAAGATTAAAAAATACAACTTTTAATTCAACAATGAAGAACAGATAGATTTGAACCAACAACATCGATTATATATCCCACTAACATTAAACTAACTCCAAATCAAGTGTTTATTTGTATCACTGAATTCAACAACAAACTTCTTAACATAAAAATAGCGTAATAAAATAAATTTTGCGACGATTAAAAAGGTTAATATTTTCAGTAATATTATTTGTAACACCGTTTTGAAAACAGTATCACAAACCTACGACAACATATTTATAATGTTATCATTTGTGATTTTTCATAGAGCGTGATCTTCTATAAATCATGCTCGTGTTGGGTGTTAGAGTGAAAAGAGCAAATATGAGCCAGAATGACTTCCCGAACAGATTTGAAAAATTAAGGTTTTGCATTTTTGAATAAATTAATGCTAGGCAAGTCATCCTTGGCTCATACTTACTCTACAACTCATGAACTATGAGGAGAAAGCTTCCCAAATTTCAAATCTTTCTTTCTTTTATGTTTGCATAGCAAAATTTTGAAGAGATCACAAATAAATAAAAATTCATTTCTTCTTTGCCTTATTTATAGGTACTTTGAAAATAGATTATTGTTTAATTTGTATATTATAATTTTCAGCATCTCAATTTCTGCTAATTTATATTCTTCATTATCTTATTTGATACTTTTGTAGGGATGGGTGATTTAAAGAGGAATTTGTTCTTGACATTTTTGAGTTGCTAGATAAGAGATTCATGAATGCTTAATCATGGTCTTTCATCTCAATTTTTCTACTTAGGATTAAATACTATTTTTGTTTTCGAACTTTCATCTCTGTTCCATCTTGGTCTCGAGACTTTCGAAAAATTAATTTTAGTTTTTAAGTTTTTAGTTTTCTTCCATTTTGATCCCTCAACTTTTAAAAGTTTAATCGTAATCCCTAAAATAAAAGAAAAAAAAAAGCTGAAAATTGGTGTCCATATAATATATATGAAGTCAATATATATTAAACGAAATTGGTTCAATAACGTTAATAATTATAATACAATTAAATATCAATTTAAAGTTATTTTAAAGTTATAACAAAAATGGAACAAAATTCAGGGACCAAGATTAATTTTAGTCAAATGCCACATAGGTTTGGACTCGATTGCCGTTGAGCTACTACCCTCCTGGTGACAATAAAATTCTTGTTGTGACATATTCTATATAATGTTATCTAGTAACTGTTGA
>JBBMEG010000009.1:10745098-10761933 GCA_037832605.1 Cyclanthera cordifolia | reverse complement strand
ATAAACTTATAGCACATAAATAATACCTCAATGGAAGAAAGATAATCAACATCTTTCTCCTTGTTTTTCTCTAATTCGCCAAGTTTCTGACCAAAAAAGATCATATTCAAAATTATGCATTTCCAACTTCATGGAAGATACAAACTTTCATGGAGTAAAAATGAAAGAACGCAAGGGCGTACATAAAGAAAGAGATGCAAAAAAGATCATAACATTTTTGGGTCCATTCCTCGAGACCCACAACAGAGGACGGTAATGAAATTGACAGAATCAAGCACTGCGAACAATATACAGTAGTACAACATAATTGAAAATAGATTTCAATAATAAAAGAAACAAAAGATAAGAAAGCCGGTGTTTCGAGAGCACTGGACGTCTCTGGAGAAGTCAGAAGACTCCAATTCTTCTTCTTAGTCAAAAGATACAACCTCCCCAAAACCGAAGGCAAGTTTATATAGTTGATTTTACCTACCTTACTTTACCAAAATACCCAAAATCTCTTCTTCTTCTTAGTACTCGAAGTACTCCTTTATGGTCACTTAGAGGTCCTCACCTAACATACTCCTTTTGTTCAAATTTGCCTTGCTCAACCCTGCTCGATTTGTCTTCATTAGATTGCAACCATGCATAGCCATTATGAGTTTGTCAAGTGCACTCTAATGTCTTTCTGGGATGTTTCCCATTCTTCCACTTGGTCATCATAAGGTCTCGTTGAACAGCCTTCTTGAAATTTATTTTTTCAGCATTTCTTTATCTCTTCTTCTACATTTCTACGGGTGTTTATCAATTCCTAAGTCCCTTGTTACCATAAAGTATCCAAACCTTCCTTTCTAGAAATCCTTGTAATTTGCATGACTATAACGAAACAAAGGAAATTTCATTGATCAGATGAAAGGTAGGAGAGGAGCATTTAGGGGGGATTTGTATAGTCAATGGCCTTCTTCGTGGCATTTTGAAAAGTTGATAGGGTCTATAAGAAGGAGGCCCAACCTTGTTTCACTTCTTTGATTAGTTCAAAGATCTTGCAAGTGTGACCATTGTCATGTCGTTGATCTTGGAAATTTCTGTTTCATCTCAATTTCTTCTCAATCGGGACCGATGTTTCCTCTACACTGGTTTCTATGAAAATTCTGAGGGTGAGAGGAAGCTCCACGAGACGTTTGAAGCAATCTTTAAACCAGAGGTCAGTACGTTGTCGAGCACGAGGAGGTAATGTTTTCCATTTGATATTTCGTAAAGCGCAAGTATGAGTGTATACAATGGTCAATTTGTAAGGAGATATAGCATTTATCGATCTTGAAAGAGTGTTGAGGGTGTAATTAAGGTTCCAGTGAGGCGAGGATGAAAAGGGGGAGACGAGAGAGACAGGTTCATTTTTTTCATCGCATAGAGCTAGACTTTCTTCGCATCAATAGCAGCTTCTGGGCAATGTCTTCCTAAGTGTTTCTAAAAGATCACTAAAAAAAGGAGCAGCTCAGCCAAAGAGAGCAGTAGCTCAACGACATTAGTGTTGACCCAAAGGCCTAAGGTCACGGGTTCGAATCCTCCACCTCACTATTGTAACCTCAAAAAAAAAGAAAAAAAGAGCAGCTCATACTTACTAGCACAAAGAGAAGGGACTCACAAATAAACTCAAAGCAAATGGACTCAAGAACAAAGCGTCAGACTCATGGCTATAAAATCAACAAAGCTCCATTCCAGACTCTCAGATAACCAACATCCAACTCTCATATTACCAGTAATACTTTATGCCTTATTGACTTCAACATTATTGGCAAGAACATAATTGGTTGAGCCCAATTTCTGTAAATCTTTGAGACTAAGCAGATTCTCTCAAACTAAGAAGATTCTCTCAGTATGAGCGTAAGAAAAATTTCAAATGCATAATCACAAAAATAATTGAAGTATGAATATATCTACTTGTATAGTGGAAATGTAACTTTTTGGGGTAAAGAAATGATTCAAGTAAACGAAAAAAATAACTCACTGTAATCAAACCAAGGGGAGAAGCAACAATTATGTCCGATGAATAGAAATCACTGAACAATTTAATGCTCTTCCTACAAAACAATTAATACAAATATGTAAAATAAAAGTTATTTCATTTTTTATTAGATAGACAAAATTAATATTAATAAACAAATTTCTAATTACAAATTAAAAAAAGAAAAAAGAAATCACAACCAAAGGAGCAAGTCAGCAAGGCAACCCAAAAGGGAAAAGCCAACATACACAAAAATTACAAATAGTACCCCAATGCTGTGAACATTTTCTTTGGAATGAAATCAAAACGACAAACTAAAAAAATGGTAAGTATACAATCAATTATTGTTGAGAAAAGAGAGTAAAATCCAAGAGTACTTTCTATTCATATGTAAAATGAACATTTCAGGAAGCTGCCATATTAGAAGTCGTAAGACTTCTTCTCTGCCAAAAAATTTTTTGAATTTGAATAGAACTATAATGCATGTGCAATTTACCTGGTAAACTTGATACCGATCATAAAGAGATCCTCGTTATTCCCACCAAAGAGTGCTTGAAAGTCAGAAGGTTTTGAAGATTGTTGAGAGCTAGAAATATGGTCATCCATATCTTCTTTCTTCCCAACATCTCCGTTTCCAAAATCTTTGTATAGACGGTCAAGATGCTCCACTGTAACCTAAAAATCAAAGGAAAAAGGTTAAAAATGAAGCAAGGTATCTTGGCTATGGTCAAACAGTGACACTCAATTGTTTCCTTCAACTTTGGGGTGTTCTTCATTGGCATGTAGTGAAATCTGTGTTGCTGGTTTATTCTGACTAGTAAATTGTAAGTGTCATTGCCCTTGTAAACTAAGCACATTCATTAAAACTTCATTTACATGTATCCATAAAAGTACGCATGAATTAGAACGCAACCCATTTGGAATCAAAGGTGAATGAAATGAGTAAATACTGCAATATATGTGTGTATGTATATATATGTATATATGTATGTGTGTTTTTATATGTAAATGTATATTCCCTGCCCCACGACATGTCCTATATGATTCAAATGATATCTAATCTTAAGAAGTAGAGCAACGCGAGTACATGCCTTCAAAGTCAGTAACATATCACGTTCCAGTAAACAACCTAGCGTATGACCTACAAGTTAACAGTTACACTTACGTACCAACCAAGATGCTGTGAGCAATGAATATATTAACAATGTGCTAAAAATGCAAAGTACAGCTAGTACGTATATGCACTTCAATTTATATGGTCCATTCATCACAAACATAATCCTCTCATTAAAAGAATGGTATACCTTGAATGCTGACGGGGTGAGATGTATAAGTCTTTTAATTACACGAAGAGCAATGCTTGCAAGGGGCAATAAAATCAAAACCTGAAGCAAGTCACACTCGAGTCAATTACAATCCAAAGAATAAGACTCACCAACAAAAGTTCACCGAAGGCACTCCTTGAATTACAATGGGGGAAGAAATTCGAATATTAAGAATAGATCGAAACAATGTATTTGTAATTATTATAGAGAACATGATTGCAAGAATAGTGATGATTTAATCAAGCTTGGGAGATTAATCTCTGGACACTAATAATATTAAATGTAGGAATACAAGTAGCAACAGTTACTAGGCCAGCATATAAAATGTTGAAACACAAAAAGACAAAACTAAATGTAGGAATATCAGTAGCTAAAAGTAACCAGGTGATACAGTTAACATTTTTTTAAACTTCAAACTTTCTTTGAGAAAAGAATGAAAAAAAATTACAAGTTGACATACCAAAAAACAGCCCAGACTAACAAAGGCCCTACAAAAGGGTCTCCAATGTCTGATCTAATAAAATTACTACACAAGTCCACAAAAATGTGTGAAATAAATTATATGTATAGTATATGTCTTTAATTAGAAGTGAAGTTAAAATATTGTGGCTCGCATTGGATATATAAGCCTGATGTGCAATGATTGCTAAACCAGATTACACATTACACAGATAGACATAGAACTGGAAAAAGACCAAAAACAAAGGGAAATAGAGGTCCCAAAGAAATGAATCAAGTATCCACAATTAGATTTAGCTCTATAAAAACTCAATTTAAAAACCGGCATAAAATCATCATCTTTCATCTATGGTGTGAAATAGATAAAACAGAAAATTCGAAAAGCAAATTGTTGAGTTATGTTAAACCACCAATCAACCCGAAAGTTTAAAATATGATGGGTTGGGATAAATTTAATTATATAAACCAAACACTCCCCCTCACTTGTGAGCTTAGAAATTTGAGAAATTATCTACGAGTGGAATTCAATCTTAATTTAGAAGGGAACGACTTGGTAGGGACCATTGATTTTAAAAAGTGCAAGGGGCACAAAGGCGCAATGGCACTTTGGAGCCTGAGGAGCAAGGTGCACAATAGGGGCGAGCTTTTTTTTCGAGGTGGACCATGAATAGATAAAACAAATAATATAAATACATATGTATATATACACAAAACATATATATTAATCTCTTTCAAAATAGATTTTTTTTTAATGTAGTCAACCCTTACAAAAACATGAAATGTTAAAATGTCAATCTCATATAAAAACCTAATAAGTCCTAAATATCAAACTTATGGTCGCTAAATACATATTCATCTCTATACTCCTCAATAATTAGAGAGAACAGATAAGTGAATTGATGATTAGGGTTGACGATTATGTTTTAACTGTTTTTTTTTTAAATAAAACTCTAAAGTAATTGTTGATTAAATTTGAAATTCGAAAAACAAATAGAGAAAGACAAGTAACACATTATAGATTAGCTTAGATTTTAGACAAATAAAATAAGGCCACAAGGTGCACGACTTGCACGCCTAAGGGCTTCATGAAAGGCGCGCATTTTGCGAGCTTTTCTTTCCTAGCCTCTCCTTTCCAAGGCGAGGCGCCAACATTGAGCCAAGGGTTTTTTTGAGCCTTAGGCGCGGCTTTATGGACTTTTTAAAACACTAGTAGAGACTCAAATCCAAGACCTCCTACTCTTATACCATGTTGAATTATGTTAAACCACCGATCAACCCAAAAGCTTAAGCTGATGGGTTGGGATAAATGTAATTATATCAACCAACAAAATAAACAAGACTGCCTCCAAGTCCTATTGAACAATTCATGAGGATATGAAAGGGGACAAAAAAAAACAATGAGACAATTAAAGCCTATTCAGTATTGCGTATAAAAAGAATGAGGGGCCACTTTTACCACCTTCGGACGAGTAAATCCATGATCAAGAAATTTCTCCTCCAAAAGAACCTTGGCACTGTCTTGATGCTTGGCCACTTTTGAATCATTCTTCTTTATGAGATCTTTAGTTTTAAAAACATGGTTTAACTGCAAAACATAATTTTCCTGGAATTATTAACAGGAACAAACAAATATTCTAAATGATTTTCATCTTCCATAAGGAGAGTGATGAATGAATGCACGTACAGAATGCATATTATATGAATCCATGATACTCGAATCTTCTTCATGACCTTTCGAATAAAAGGGTTTCTTGTTGCAGTACAATATATCTCGGTAGCTGTTGCCTGAAGAAAAGTAGAAACAAACGATTATAACTGCTCATTAAACAAACATGCAATTACAAGAATAAATAATCCACAAACACAAATATTTAACCACTCTCAACAGCCAAACCTACTGCCTTTAGCAATCCAGCAAAATCTGTACCTCCACATAATCAATAATTTTCTCTAGCAAATCTTAACTGCCCATTACGAGAGTCTTTGACAACCGACAAGAATCAGAAAATGTCAATTCTGATAGAGCTGATAAAAAAGCTTGCTAACTTTTGCAAATTTCAAAAGAAAGAAAAATGTTGGATTTTGATGTGAGATATTAAGAAGGAAAGAATAGAAGAAAGAGCGTGCTGCTAGGGCTTCACAAACATGGTTTGTATGGCATTTTGTAGAAAATGGGTTACAAAAATGGGTTGTGGGCTAGATTTTTTTCCCCTTTGTCAAGACATTGGTTGTGGGGTTAGGGCTGTTTTGTGGGCTTGGATATTAGGACATTGGGTGCTGTGTGTCAAAATCACTAGTTACAATACCATGTTGGCCAGCGTCAAAGCACCTTTGTTGCCACTACGATTGTAAATTCAAAAAAAAGGTTTTTTTCATTTAGCTATGTTGAATAGTGTGAAATCATCTATCGACCCAAAAGTTTAAGCTAATGAATTGGGGTAAAATTATTTATATCAACCAAAACTCTCTTCGCTTGTGAGCTTGGAAATTTGAGACTGCACATCCAATGGAAATCAATATTAATTGGGGATGAAACGACTCAACAAGGATTTGAACACAAAACCTCACCTCCTACTTTAATGCCATGAAGAAACGTGTTAAAGCAATAATCAACCCAAGAGCTTAAGCTAATGGGTTGGAATAACTTTAATTATATAAAACTAACAAGTTCTTTTACCAAAACCTTGTGATCAAGGTGTATTTTTAGGGGACAATTATGTTAGGAATGGCCAAGGAAGAATTTTGGAATACTATAATGGTATGTTAGTAAATAGTACGCACTTCAAAAAAAAAAGAAAAAGTTAGACAATTATATGGCTAGTCGTTTAGGGCTTAGGAGGTTGTTCTCAAGAGGAGGTACTTGTTTAGTTTGCATTGTCCTCATTATTTTTCAATATAGTTGGATTGGATCCTATCAGTACCAAGAACTCCTCAAAAGCCAGCTGAACTAAAGATATGACAACTAATATTTTTTTATAGCAATAAAAACATCTACATCGATAAAATCAAAGTGTTACAATGGGAGTCGGGGGAAAGGGCTATCTTTCAAACCTCTAGTACAAGAGATAACATGGAAAAAAATAAATCATAAAGTTCTAGAGAAGTTGAACTCTAACTTAAAATTCTAAGAGTGCCAAGCTTGAGCTACTGAAGGAGTCATCTCCCGTCCAAAAGATAACTCCTATACTAGGATATCTCCCATGGACATGGCCAGAGGGAAAAACAATGACTAATCCATATTGACGCTAAGAAGTAAAGGTGGAAAAGGAATCTAACAGTCAGGGAGATCGTCAATTCCCCAGAAGGTTATGTTTCAGACCACATAGCTTACATGGTTCTCCCACACGCATAGTTGAAGCTCGTGTTTGTCAATGGCCAACACCAATGACAAGAAGCTACTATCATGAAATGATCTCACAAAACACTCGTATGCACGTTACTATCAATGTTGTTACTCACACGACTCTCGCTACACACACTATGTGTTGGACTCCCCAGTCATCACCGAGACTGAGGAGCAACAACACTCAAACTCCCAAAACGCACGGTCGAGGCATGAACATGCTCAAAATTAGTTGAGAATAGAAAGGAAATCCCAAAAACTCCATAAATAAGTCAGTAACCTGTTGCAAGACACTTACACGTGATAGCAGATTTTACCTTGAAAACTCGTAGAGTGCAATTGCCAAGAAAGCAGATCAATCGCATACTCAAAAATAGGTGTCACCATATTGCACACAATTTATAGTGTGAAATTTATGTGGGCTTGACAAGAGATTGTTCTCTGAAGTGCACATGAACACCGATCATGACACGTGCAAAAGAGATCTCTGCGAATCTCGTGCAGAGCACTCAACGTGAAAGCAGATCTCGACGAAATACTTGTAGGCTACCTGACAGAAAGCTCAGAGAAGTCGCGCTCATATCCATCTAATTGTAGTTATATTGAAGCCAAAAACTTCAATGAAGAAGCCTAAAACTCACCGATCGTACCTAAAAGATGTTCTTTGAAAGCTCGGAGAAAAAAAACCCTTAAAAGGGCAAAGATCCCTAACATTTGGTTTAGTTTGAGCGACCGAAAGAAGATTGGCTATTGTTGGAGATGAGTTGAATGAAGGCCTGAAGAGGAAGATCGTTGATGTCCCCCTCTGATCTCGGTGAGGACAGCACTGGAAAAGGAAGAGAGTTTTTAGGGCTTTTTTAGAGTGTTTCTAGAGATGAGTTTTTTTCTATTACCTAACTTTTCATGAAGCAATTCCTTTTCCTCTTATCAAAACTTGTTTACGTGAAAATATCGAGTTAGAGAAACAATTCTGTGAATTGGCAACAAGTAACTCTTTGGATAGCAATTTGGAAATGTCGCAATGATCTAGCTAGTTATACGATTTTCATAATTGGCCTGGGATGGGTCAGTGATATCAAGGGATTGCGAAAATAGGTCTATACACTCATGGTAAAGAATTCCAAATTGGAAAAGACATAAAGAAAAAGAAAAAAAATAATAACTCTCAGCCTCAAGATCAAGTACCTCAAGAAAGAGACGGAATTTTAAGCTATATTGTAGATTGGCAAGTTCTCACTCCTAGTCGTGAATTTTTTGTTTAAGATAATTGTTTACTCCCAGGGTATATGTTTCAACTTCATCCCACTTGGAATCTACTTAAATGTTAATACCTCAATTAAACCTATAATATAATTACAAATATGTTTATGAAAAAAATTGAACAAGAGTATGTTATTAAAATATGAAATATCCAATTCTCATCCACCCTATAAAAGAAGCCTTTTGATAAGGGACAACATGAGAGCTTGTTTAAGTGTGCGGAAATATATCCAAAAGCATGTGTATACATGACCCTTTTTTATATAGGAAACATTGATATATGAAAAGTTATAAAAAAAATCCATATCATTTACAAAAAACTTCAAAAGAGTTTTAACACTATAATTCTTGAAAGGCCATGTAAAAGAAAAAAAGGATGAATAAATTACCATATATGCACACACAGTCCAAAAGAAAAACTCACAAATGGAAAAGAAAAGACTTTGTCTCGATGAATGAAAGTCTGTGCGTCCAGATGACTTGTAAACATCCAACCAGTGCTCATATAACCTTAGCTTAAGATCATAATTACTAGATTTAATGTCTAGATCCTGAAATATAACCATTAAAAAAATTTAAGACAAGCAATCATAAGAACTTGAGTTTTTTTTTTTATTTATTATTATTATTATTGGGATGAAAGATGAGATTACAAAAATAAATCAGATTGCAAAAATTCTATAGATATCAAAATTAAAATACCTTTAAAATGCACTCTCCGGTCCCCGACCATTTGCAGTTTGGCATTCCTATGGCAGGAATCGCCCATGTATATTTCCATTTCATTTTAAGAAAATTCTCAGCCTCTTCTTTAGATAACTTGTGCTCCATGTGTTTGTTAAAAGAGCTGCATATATAGAAGTATATGCAGTAACTCACAGATTGTTCCTTAATTTTCATTTTACAAGGAAAAAAAACAATAACTCATAGATTCTTCCTTAATTTTCATTTTACAAGGAAAAAAAACAACAATAATAACAATAAAAGGCCACTCGCTCTTAAGCTTCCAATCAATTCTTTCATAGGAAGTCTTATAAAACTGATTTGAGTAGAACCAATACAACTTGAAATCTTTAAAAAAAAAATTATATATACATAAACATTGCACTCTACAGGTGGTATAGTATTTGAATTTGTATTTCCCTTCATTTGGTGCCTCTTTTGACTTTCCCTTGCACAAAAATTTGCGATCCTTTGAGTTAAGACATTGAAAATAGATAGTTCACGAATTCAATTTTATCCATCAAAATAGGCAAATAAGCTCATAAAGTACAGGTGGTTTACTATCTTACTAATATTTTCTAAAAGAAATGACTAAACCAGCTCGAGCTGGATAGAACCCATAATCTAACTAGAGTCATTGAGATGAGGAAGACTCCACCCAGCCAATTGAACGAACACGCTATATTTAGAATTTAAAGATTTTGTATTATACAGGTTAATAACCAAACATGCACCTAGAATTGTTATGTCATTGACTTCATGGATCCAATTTAAGAAAAGGTACATTGGATATTTGAAGAGAAATTTAGAACATGAGATTACAATCTCAAAAATAAAAGAATTTTTTTTTTGAAATACATCATTATATGATTCACCATTTAAAATCATGGACTCACCAAGTTCTATCTGATGTAGAAGGGACACTATGCAAACCAACTTCAAGTTCATTTTCCTGATCTGTGTCAGACTTATTAGATTCATCATCGTCTTCAGTTTCATCGTTTAATACTGGCTCAGATATATTGTTCCCCAAAGATAGGCTTCTACTAGACTCATCATCAGACACTACAATATGGAGAGTTTGCGTCTATAAAAATATATTGGAGAATTTGTATAGATGAAACTAAAAACAACAATTAACCATGACAGGGATCCAAAAGAACAGTATAAAAAAGTGTCACGTTCTATAAGTTCCATAATATAAAAAAATCTTGCCATGAGAAGCTCATATAATTCTTACCTTCTTCTTCCTCCTCCTCCTCCAATGCACTAGAAGATTCAGAACCATCCTCAGTGTCACTATTCCCTTCTTCTTGTCTTTGTCTAGAGAAATCCATGGACAAGGCAGAGCAGAAACTAGTAAGCTCAATACTAAGCAACTATAACTTGGGTGTCTAAGCTATTCGCAATAAAAAATTACAAATATTTTTTAGTTAATGGAAGTTTATTCTAAGTGAAATTTAATGATCCACACGCTAATTAGTACAAAGAAAAGTTGTGTAGTCCAATAACTTGTATACGAAGCAAACATGTCCCTCTCAAGGTAATTTATAAGCATCATATATCCTCTGATACACAAATAGCAACTCAGATTAGTTCTTTTCTTTAAATAAGCATCAGGTCTCAACTGCAGCTAATCCAAGATCGTAAGAATCAATTTAGATATTTCCTCTTTTGACAGCCTAGCTCCTACTTTTTCATGCAAGATTAGTACTTGGCTTAACACTTAGACAATTAGACAAATAAAGATTGTAAAAAATCTTTAAAATTAGAATAAACCACACACATTTACTTTTTTTAATAATAGTAATTCATAACCAAAAGTCAGTAAATGGATATAACCTTTTCATACATGAAGCAGCAACATCCTTATTACATGATTGTAATTGCATTAACAAATCATCATAGTTCGATTGCTCTTTGAAAACTTCAAGTTCCTCAGCATCACGGTCTCCTACACAGAAACGCACCATAATTGTCCACGCATGTAAAAAAGTAAGTGCAGATTAAAGGATCTATAAACAAAAACATGATTACTTCATCGTCTATAAGAAACATTACACAAACTAGTCATCACAAACTATATTTCTTCGCGAACCAATCAATCAAGACATAGTCCCGACAAAAAATTAAAAAATAAATCAAGTAAAACTCGGAAATCCACACCTCGTTTACGAACTAATTGCTTCACCATTGATGAATATTTTCTGCTGCAATTGGGGATTCGAATACTTGACCTTGTGGTCTTTGGGTATACACTAATGCCGATAGTAGTTTTTGCTAGTAAATACTAATTTGAATACTTTTTCAAAACCTGGTGCCAAATTATGTGCTGTTTGAGCTGCGAACGCCACTTAGAATTGAGGCTTCCTGCGAAAACCTTCAGACAAAATCCACAAACAAAACGTTCAGTGCACAGTCACACCACTAAAAGATAGTCTCAAACAACTATATAGGGAAAGAGAGAATTAAGGTCTGAGTTGCAGACGCGTGAAGGAAGCTGGAGAAGAAGAGAAGGCGAGTGAGCTTGCTAATTTTCGCTTAGAATTAGGTTTGTTAATTTTCCTTTTACTGGAATTAAATAGGCTAACTAGAAAATTGCAAATATATAGAAAAGAGAAACAACACTTTGAAATTAAATAGGCTAAAGGAAATATTGCATAAAGGTTGGCAAAAATTAAAGTGGGCTGGGAGGGATTAGGATTAGGTGAGTGTTAAGTTAAGCTGATTAAGTTAAGCGTTAATCTGTGTTTGGATTAAGTTCAGTTGAATTTTCAATTTATAATTTTAAATTAATTTGGTTAACAAAATTCATTTATTTTTTAAAATACGAAATTAGTTATAAAATAAAAGTTAATTTAATATTAAAAGTAAAATTTTAAATTAAAAGATATATTTTTAAAGTACAAAAATCAAATAAATGAGAGAATAAAAAAATATTATATATACATAAATGATTTAAAAATATATAAAATAAAAAAATCATTTCTATATATGGTTTGAAAAATCCGAATTATATATAAAAATATGAAAAAATAAAAAAAAATTGCCTATATATTTATAATTATTGGCGAATAAAATATATACAAGTTATTATGGGTTTAATGATGATAATGTGAGACAAATAGTTGATAACAAAAAATAACATATTTATGCGCGAGAAGTTACAACTACGTATTTAATTCGCCTAAGATACCAAATGTCACTGTCGCACCCTTATACCCGTGCGGCGCCATGATCGCCCATACGTCGTGGCCAGCCTAGGAGGGGAACTCAAGCCCCAAATTCGGATCACCCATACTTTGTGACATGTAGGGTCGTCAAGCGAGGTTCACCAGACCTCGACTAAGCATCTATCGGATACGCAGAGGAAATATCTTGGTTTATGCCTAACTGCACACGCATCCAATCGGCCAATCAGATTCCAATACGACTGGCGCCACGCTCCTCATATATAGTGGCAAGCCTCTATCCCAAAGGCTAGGGCGCAATGTCAGCACACCCGTACCGTCTGACACTGTTCCCGAATTTCCATTCTCGAAGAATACACCCAAGACACTCGTCTTGCAAGCGCTAGCCCACGCCATGACACACTCGTGTGCTCTCACTCAGGTCACAGGGCCTAGGGATGGTGGAACAATTATATGCTTCTCTAAATATATGGACTAAAATCTATATTTTAAAATCATAAATAAATTCTAACTTTGTTCAAACCTTATAATCATTTACCTCATATTATTTTATAATTATAGTTTATTAATTAATTCAAATAAGTTTATATTATTTTAGAAAAAAAATTCACTTAAATCTCAAATATAAATGAATAAGAAGATAATAAATTTTTTTTAATGATGTTAGATTTAGAATTTAAATTTGTAAACAAAAATTATTTGAAAAAAAACATTTAAGAAGAAATTTTAAATTTTAATTCAGGTAGGTAAAGAAAATTTGAAATAATAAAAATAGATGAGAAAGTAAAAAAAAAAAAACAAATAAACAAAATTAAAAAAAAAAAAAAAAAACTACACGTATTATTGTTGCACCACCTGCATCTCCGTCCCCAGCCTTGTTCCATTTCCATGATCTCATTTTACTACTTCCCTGGCATTTCAATAGCTACAAAGATGAATAGTTGCTCGGGGTTGGACACTTCAATTTGAGCAATCCTTAAAGTTTGAAAAGTGTTGCAATTAATACTTTTGAATTAGAGACAAAAAAGTAAATAAATTTTTGGACAATTTTACCATCTTCCCATAGATAATGATCTCTTAAAATTAAGTTTAATGTGTTAATTGCAACTTTTATCAAAATTTAGGAGAAATGATTACTCAAATGGGAAGGGTACGACCTAATTGTTACAACAGTCAGATGGTTTGGGCAATTTTTCTATGCTAAATTATCAAATAAAACCTTAGATTTATGAGAGGTTTGGTATGAGTTTTTGATTATAATCATTAATTTTAAATACGTCCAAACAAGATTTTGACTGTCTTCTAAATACTCAAAATAAAATTTAATTTTAAATACTAATTTCAAATATTCTTAAAATCTACCTTCGAACAAGGTTTTTGACCACAATCATTACTTATAAATATTCAAAATAAATCATCATTATAAATACTAATTTTAAATATTATTCAAAATTAACCAAACATTAGTTCTAAATACTCAAAATAAATACTCATTATAAATATTAATTATAAATACTCTTAAATTCTCCATCCAAACATACACGTGATTTTCGATCCTGTTCTTAATTTTTAAATTTTTAAAAAATATTAATGAACTTTACAAAATATTTGCAATATATCTTTTTGTAGAACTTTGATGAAAATAGTTAAATTCTGCTTTTATAATTACTAGTTAACTTAAACAAAAAAAACTATAATCATCAACGCCATTATATTTTGAATGAAAATGTTAAAAAACGCTTGTTTTCGAGCGTTTGAACAACCTTTAGCTTTTACTAAATTTAAGGATGTTTGGATTGAGAATTTAAGAGTATTTAAGATTAGTTTTACAATGAAAATTTATTTTAAGTAATTATTGCAATAAAAATTTTGTTTAGACGTTGTTTTTAAAAATATTTAAAATTAGTATTTAGAATTATAATTTATTTTGAGTATTTCGAATTAATGATTGCAGTGAAAAAAACTTAGAGGTAATTTTTCAAGAGTATTTAGAGGTAATGATTAGTAACAATTACAGTTTGAATATAGTTTTTAAGAGTATTTAAAATGAGAAATTATGTTGAGTATTTATAAGTAACTATTGCAGTCAAAAAATCGTCTGAATGTAGTCTTTTTTTAGAATGTTTAGTAAATATGAAATTGATATACTATTTCAAAATCTCATACCAAACACTTAAAGTTTTGATAGTCGAGACACTAAAATTAGACCAACTTTAAAATCAAAAAATCAAAATTAAACATTTCAAAGCAAACAAATACCTAAATCAAGAGAACAAAACTCTATTTTAAATCTTCATTTTCTTTTTTTTGAGTACAATTGGAGAAAGTGATTACAAATATCGATTTTCATGACTGAATCGATAATAGTAATGTTGAATTGGATTGCTTCTAAATTATGAAATCAACAAGCAGTAACCTTAAAATTTTTTTATTGGGTTTGAAGAAGAGTAAAAAAAAAACGAAGTAAAGTTGTATATTTTTGAAAAATCAACCACGAATCTGTTAAAAAAGAAAAATCAATCATGAATAATTCATAATTTCATGTCATGTTTTGAACAAAATCGTCCACATTTCTTAAAAAAACGATTACTTTTGCGCTGGAACTGTACCGTCAATTGTCAAACGTTAACATAACATAAGCAAATTGAATTAGCAAACCCAATTAGACTAATAAATTTCATAACCCAAAAAGCAAGAGGAAAAGGAGGAGAGATAGAGAGTCTTCCGATCGCAAAGCCCGATCGTAGGCTTTTTTTCGTCTGTGTGATTCAATAATGGACGGTGACCGACCTTTATCGCTCTTTCGTAGCAGCCATTCATCACAGAACGGAATTCACCTAACCCATTTGTCAATTGCTACCCATTGACCAACCGATTTCTTCCCTTTTCATTTTTTTTTTGTATTTTCTATTCAATTTCAAATTAACTGTTCTGTGAAGAAACGAGGGATTTCATTTGACTGTAAAGAGTGAACCCCACCATTCTTAATTACAATTTACAGGTACCCATTTGAAATTTTCGTATTTTTCTCTTGTTTGATGGGATTTCTCTGTGTATTTTACAGCATTATACTGTTCATTTAGTTTAATTTTACCTTTTACTGTTGTGAATTTGAGATGGGATTGATTGGGATAGAGATTTTAAAGGGATCTTCTGTTTTTTTTGTTATCTCATTGATTAGAAACATAAAAGTTCATCAAAATTCATCCAGGTAACGTGGATTTAGCGGTGAAAAAGCTAATTCCTGTTTATTTTGTTGTAGTTAGTGATATGCACGCCTGTCCTTAATCATTCCCTCCATATACTATTTCTGAATTTGTTATTCTCATTATTTATTCTTCTGTTTCTTCTTCTTGTTCAGCCTCGCTTTTCTCTCTTCGTCCTCGCCTTCTTCCTCTTCTGTTCGTTCTATCTACTGGGTTGTGAAGATTGTACAAATTCCATAAGCTTCTACAAGCTTAGATTGGATCTGGGTTCTAGTCCTTTTTCCTGTTATTCAACTATCCTGACGTTTTGTTCAATCAGGTACTTCAATATTTTGGCTTTCTCTTTCTTCTTTATCCTCCTTTTCCACATCCTATGCATTAACTTTGTTGCTCTTCCAAAATTTATGCATTGGAGTTTCTTAATCAACCTTTCATTCCCCTAAATCCAACAAGATATTACTGTTCCCATCTTTTGTTCCTTTCACCATTGTGATTGTCACAAATAGTAAAATATTAAGTTTTTTATTTGTTGAGCCTGAAAATTTTATTGATAAAATGTTTGATCTGTTATGGTATTTATCAAATTGAGGTAATGAATTACCTAGTTGCTGTTGCTGCCACTGGTTACATAATTGACCAGATTTCATGTTTTCATTAGTTTGTTTTTTTTGAGATACGGACAAAGGGAAGATTTTAGCATGTGATGCCAGTAATTGTATATGTTCGTGGCTTTCTTTTTTCTCTTGTTGTGCCCTGGTATTCTTTGATTTTTTCACGTGTTTTTTTTTTAATAAAAATTGCCTAGCCTCTGAGTGTTCGAGTCTCACGGTCATGTAGCCTGCTGCTTATTGATCTTCCCCAACTCTAATTAAAGAAGTATCTGTATTTGATATATATTACATATCCGTTTTATGTAATTCGTGCTTTTAATGTGCAAGCTTTACATTCCGTGATGCTGAAAATATAAGAGTTACTTCATACTGACTTTATGTGCCCTAAAGTGCTAGGTAACAACAGAGCTGTGATTATAACATGGCTGTCTCCATGAGAGATTTGGATCAAGCTTTTCAGGGTGCTGGCCAGAAAGCGTATCCTTACGCTATGTGAATTAGCATATTTATTATTAGTACTTTTATGATCTATATTTTTGATTTTCTAGCCGGCCAAGTTTATGAGGTAAAGATTTTCCCATGGTAATTGTTGAGGATCTCAATATCCCACATCGGTAAGGTGGGGAGTCCTCCAACCACATATAATACAAGGTGGACTACTCCTCTCATAGCCAATTGGTTTTGAGATGGATGCCCACACTTTCTAACATGGTATCAGAGCCCATTAAGCCCA
>JBBMEG010000009.1:10692711-10703667 GCA_037832605.1 Cyclanthera cordifolia | reverse complement strand
TTAATTATTGATAAATTAAATTGACTTTATCATAAATTGATTATGTAGCAAGAGTTGCTTAATGTATAATTTGGACATTGTTTCCAGAATTAAATGTTTCCTGTTTTATTTTTGTAATTAATTATTGATAAATTAAATTGACTTTATCATAAATTGATTATGTAGCAAGAGTTGCTTAATGTATAATTTGGACAGTTCTAAATTATACCACCAGCATAATAGACCTTAGGGAGACGATTAAACAAAATTGATTAATAGCATTAATTTATTTTGGTTCAATCGTTCTTATTATTTTTAATGTTATTGTTTAATTGATACGAAACGCTACCGATTATGCAGATAAATTTTGAGTTGGGTCAGAATCAATAAAATAGTAGAACAATGACTTATTTTTACTTTTTCTTAATAGATAGATTAATTTTTTTGGATGTGAAAAAATTAAATTAATTTTTTTAACTTATCATCAAGATTGTATTTGGATTAAATTGAACTCTTGAATTAAATCTTTTTGCATATTTTTCTGAATTAATTTTTAGCTCATTTGGAATCGACTGGTTTCATTCTAATTTCTACCAGTTAGATTTACAAATCAGTAATTTATTTTGGCTGAGTTTGAGAACCTGTCCAAGATGTCGCCCATTATTATCGTAGCAGTAAGCACAAATAACTTCTAGTTAGTAGACAAGTTTTTAACTATCTTAATTAGTCAAAATATGATTTTTTTTTTTTTTTTTTGCAGATGCACTCACATGGTTAGATTCATCCTCTCCCTATTTTTTTTTCTCCTTCACATTGTGGAAGAAATTGAAGTCCTGTATAAATGGTGAAGGAAAGTTTTGAGATACAATGTAGAAATATGAAAAGAGAATTCAATGAAATTTTGTTTTAATCTTTTGTCTATTGGTGTGGATTTGTCCCTACCTTCAAAATCTGTTCATTTTGGTACTTTTATTAAGATTTTCGATAGGGCCAATAGCATCGTGATTTTGTTGTTTGATATTGATTAAGTTCGACATCAACGTCACAAGTTTGCTCGTAAAAATCGGTAGTATGCTCTCAAATATGTAAAGTTTGTAGTCCTCATTTCTCAATTTGTACTATTTTTTTTAACAAAATAAAAAGATAAAAACAACAAAGGGGTAATATTGTATTTGACCTGGCCTAATATTAAAAAAATGCACAAAAATTTACATTAAAATCAATCTTATAAATTAATTAAAATATAAATCACCTTTTTTCTAAAAATAGTTCTTGTTTGAGGATATTTATAAACTATTCTATATTATGAAAGTGACACATTATTGTTTGGTATTAATCTAGTTTTGATGTGTGATTTAGTAACTAAGAGGTTACCGTTTAAATTTTCGATCTAAAATACGGTCAAAAAAAGAATAACTCACTTAAAAATTAAAAAAATGTAGGACATACTATATACAATAACAACTTAATGATCATGTAAATGGGCATCTCTCAAACAATTCATTTTTCTTAGCAAACTAATTCTAGAACTTCAATTCTTGTACTCTTTTTTATTTGAATGGCAAAAATGAATCAATCTTTCTGTTCTTTTGAATGATAAAGGATTTTGATCTCTTCTTTTTGACACTACCACCATCAATAGTTAAACTTAGCTCAACATGATCACCCCTCTTCTTTATCTTTTCCGACAAACGAACCTCGGTCGACATGTCCTCCTCTACCGGCCTTTCGAGGTCAAATCCTCTTGACATTCTCATGGTGTCTCGATAGCAACTTCTACTTCTCTCTCTCAAGCTTTGAAGATTGAAATTTAGGGTGTTTTGCTTGGTTTAATTTCTTTTCTCGACTCTTTCATCAGCATCTTCTGAACTTTATACAATATCGATGGAGTTCTTTCACCTACAAATTGCAATGTTTTTCGAGTAGCAAAACCACAAAACTCATACTTCTTTCTTGGTGGATTCTTGTCGACATTTTAGATCGATCATGCTTGAAGAAATTATTATTCAACGCATTTCATCCAATGATACCTCACAAGTTTTTTTTTGCCCTCCTTGCCTTTAATAAGATTTAAGATTAATAAAGATCAAAGGTTTTAGAAGGTAAAAGGCAACTTCAAGGCTTTTCTTTTTGAGGAGGTGAGGGGTAAGTCTCGATACTGTTTGAGGTGCAAGCCTCAATTTTAATTAAAAACTTCATAAAAATTCTAAATTTATGTGAACATATATGATAAAACACAATACTTATGTAAAAAGACATAACAACATCACACCAACACTAATATGATTGATTTTAAATTACAATATATTGACTATTTTACTTTTCACGTGAATTATTTTTTTTAAAAAAAAATAAATTAAAAGCACACAAAAACCATAAATGAGAATTATTAAAATGTTAAAAAGTAGAAGTGTTCAAATTTTGAAATATTGAAACTTGACTCTAAGATATAGAAATCAAAAGTAGAATATTTATTTTTTAAATATAGCAACCGAAATTAAATCATAACCACTAAAATGGTAATTTTATCTCAAATTTATAAATGGAATTTTAAAAAGTGGAAAGGAAGAAAGAGGAAAAATGTGCCCTTTGTCAATCAAATTAAGTATTTTTAACAAAAATGAAAAAAAAAACTATTATTTAAAAATTGACCAATAAAAAACATGGAAAAATGGGACCAGAGGAATCTCTATTTTCTTTTTCATTTTTGTTTTTGAGACCGAATGAAAGCTTATCACTTTAAAATTGTGGAGGAATATATTTTAAATGATTAAAATGGAAGAGTAATTTTAAATGATTATAAAAAAAAGAAATTGTAAATAATAATTTGTTTGAATAAAATTTTTATAAAGTAATTAAAAAAAATTCTTTTGTAATAGTTTCATAAAAGCGTAGACAAACTCAGATTTCGGTCCAGTACCTCATCTCCATTTCTTACAATATCATGTCCTTGTTTGAAAATTAAATTCCCTCAAATGATTGTGTTTCTTTTATTTCTGAAAGCTCTCTAAGCAATGAACAAAATTGGTCAGAGAATGGATGAAAAATAATTAAGGAGAGAATGAAAAAAAAAATGTTATTGAAAGAATAATTAGTAAATATGAAGAGAATAATTAACTCAGATACGAAGAATTGCCCTCAAATACCCCTAAAAAGTACTCTTTGTATTGAGAATGAATATCATTGCATAATTTTCATTCTCTCTTTATAAGAGATTGATCTCCATTCCATAAACCAGACATTTCAAGAGAAAGTGAGAGGAAAAAAAAGAAAAAGGGTCAAGGCAAGCATGACCTCATTTATTGTGACAAATTAAATCTACAAAGTGGAAAATAGAGAATAAGCATTGATGCTTTAAGCTCTCATTTCTTTCTTTTTCTCTCAGCCTTTATCTTCTCTTCTTGCAACAACTTTCATGGTAGTTTTTACACAGTATAATGTTGTTGAATTGTATCAATATCCAGTCCTTTCAGTTTCACTACTGATTCAACATGACCCTTCAAAGTATTGAGCTCCCTAAGCCTGTGACAAGAAATTAAAAAAAAAAAAAAATGGTTGTAGATATCAGTGAAGCTCTTGTGTATATTTTGATTGTTAGTATAATGTAGAAATAGTCTCTTTTGTTACCTAGCTATCTCCGCTCGCCTCTTGGCCTGCTCGGCGATTTCCGAAAGCTCTCTATAGCTATTCTTTTCAAGGAAGAGGCTGGTTTTTTCTGGGGCTGGTTGGAGGCCATGTAATGTCCTTTGAGTAGCAGCCCATTGAGCTTCTCTTTCATTCTTTCCGTAGTTTTTCTTCGTCGTAAATGCGGTCTTCGTTGCAAATTCAATTCGGTTAGCAAAAATGGCATTCTTGAGGTAAAAGAGGTGTAGATCATAACTTTTTTTTTTAAATTTATACCTTGTTATCTAGCAAGTTAAGCCAAGCCTTGCCACTTAAGATATAGCGAATTGCGAATTTGATGAAGTCTAATGGAATGTAGAAAATAATACTGTAAATCCACACCACACCAGCCCATCCCCATCCAACTCCTTTGATCTTTGCAAAT
This sequence comes from Cyclanthera cordifolia, assembly GCA_037832605.1. Lineage (NCBI taxonomy): Eukaryota > Viridiplantae > Streptophyta > Magnoliopsida > Cucurbitales > Cucurbitaceae > Cyclanthera > Cyclanthera cordifolia. Next base: position 10,699,640 of record JBBMEG010000009.1, on the reverse strand, counting down.
CCCCAGTTTGCATATACTGCTATGAGTGTTGCAACCTGAAATCCAAACAGTCATTTAACAAAAATGGATTACCTTCAAGCGTGAGTTTAAGTTGTAGCGTAGGTGTTGAGATGTGTTTGAGCTATTTATCCTTGCGATTACCTAATCAAAATATGTAATATAACGCTCATAGTTCAAGATTTGGATGAGGTCTTGGAATCCGGATCTGGCCCCTTTGGACCCCGACATTCTCCTGCATCCACTGCGACCCGGCCACGTTAACTATCAACCTTTTTAAGCGCTTCTAAGAGTGAAGACTATCCCCACAGACCAACATGAGTCCTTTCACCATGTTTTGTCCTCCCTCACTTGCATCCTAGGAAAATTCCTAAGAGGTCACTCCAACCAAGGACTACTACAAGCTAAGCACGCTTAACTATGAAGTTCTTTTGATTGTGCCATCGAAAAGGAAGGTGCAACTTGTTGGTATAGGTAGTACAAATCAATTTTTTTTAAGCCTTTCTTAACCATGAGACTATATCCCCAAGATCCCTTTCATTGAGATGTGAACTTGGTTCATTCATGTATCCCTCTTAACCGAGGGCATTACATGTAATTAGATTTATATTTTCGTATTGAGCTCTTTTGTATTGGGTCATATGTTGTATTACGGTTTTTACAATTGCACTATATTTACTATCTTGAAACTGTAGCCCCATTTGTCGAAGCATTTGGTATTCTTATCTCCCTAATAAATCAGTGTCTCTCCTCTGCCTAGGTAAATCCCTGTATTTTGTCTCGCGTTTCTATATTTTCTTGATTGTTGTTTAGTTTATTCATAACAGTAGGGGCCCGAAAGGATTATACTTCAAACATTTTTTATCCTTACCAGTTGTGCAATCAAGAAAGCAGCCATCAACAGCAAGCCAGGTCGTTCCACGTAGGACCAGCTTCGAGATCGAGTCACAAATATCAAAGCCTGACTGACAATGCTCACTTGTAAGTATAGAGCAGCCATCATTTCTTTAGGACTGTCCTTAATTGATCTCACACCAAATTTCTCCTGCATTGTACCATCATTTGATCAAATAACAGCCGAAAACCGGGGTCGGGAAAAGAAGAATTGAAAGGAATTTTACTGGGAAATAGTCTGTTTCTTTCATTATCCAGAAGAATATGACTGTCATCAATGCCAAGTAACCTCCAAGCATAACACCAGTTGCAAAGATCTCTTTTAATTTCCAGCTATCAGGTAATGGAGATGGCTTCACTCTATCTTTTGAGATTGTCATGATTGTACCTGTATGAGGAATGATTTCAGAGATTAGTAACTGAATCGGAATCAAAAAAGCATCAAACACGTATTTTATAACCGAATACTAACCGTCATTTAGAATGGCAATGATCAAAACCATGAATGGAGAGAAATCGAACTTCCATATGAGGGCAATAAGCATGAAACCAAACTGTTTGTTGGCAATTAAAACCAAAAAATCATCAACTAACATCCATTACAGAGATGAGATAAAAATATATACTTGCTAGTTCGAATACAAACGAGCAAGGTTATAGAAATGTGCCTAATCTAGAATATAGGGAAATTGTACTTGATAAGCTATTTTCACAAAATAATTACAAATATAGGTAAATTCTAAAATATTTGTATTTACCGTCATTAACATATTTTAATATGTATTATAAGAAAGTACGTGGTAATGCTCATTAATATAATGCTACATTAATGAGTATTTGTAATTATTTTCTAGATTTGACTAGTTTTGTAAGTTTCTCTATGATATTAGTAACAAGGGCAAATGTAAGGGCAGAGAAGTAATTAGACAATTAGTTAGTTGGAGTGGTTCATTATTTATTCAGATATAAATAGAAGTAGATGGAAAGGGTAGTGGTATACAAACATCGAGTGCACTTTTATTATGGCTCAAGAGAGAATTCACTAGTGAGGTAAGTTCTAGGTGCTTTTCGCCTAGGTTTATCTTGTATGTTCGTTATGTTTTATTATCAATAGGGGTTGGATCGTATAAGTTATATACCACGATACGTATTGTGATCGAGACTGCATAAATCTGCAAAAGGAGCAAAAAATGAATTTGTTAGATATGCAAAATCACAAGAGATAAATGGTTGATTTTGTAAGAAAAAGACTGACTGTGTAATTCTTCATTCTTTGGAAGATAGCTCTACTTGTAAGGACAGCACTAATGATAACACTCAAGCCTGGCTCAGTGAGAACAATATCAGAAGCACCTCTAGCAGCATCAGTAGCATCGGCAACTGCAATTCCGATGTCGGCCTTCTTCAAAGCAGGAGCATCGTTTACACCGTCTCCGGTCATTCCGCAAATATGTTTCCGCTCCTGCAACTTCCTCACGATCTCGTACTTGTGCTCTAAACAAATCAAGAATGAAGATTTCAAGACCGCATTGGTTATACAAAATGGAACTTTCATATGAGTTTATTTCAGTTAGTGGTGATTGGAAATTAATCTCTCACCGGGAAAAACTCCAGCAAATCCATCTGCCTTTTCAATTAACTCTTCTATAGGAAGGCCTGCAATGCTTTCATCCTTGTGTTGACCAAGTAACGATGCAGATGGATACATGTTCGTCCCCATTCCGAGTCGTCGACCGGTCTCTTTGGCAATGGCAAGCTGATCGCCTACGTTTGTCGTTCAACATGGAACAAGTTAGAGATGACTGGTGGTCTACATGGTCCAGGTTGAGTTGGATTAAAGAAAATTTTAGGACCAACCCAAAATTTCGCTTTGGTCAATCTTCCAACACGTCCAACCCTATGCACTAGAGCAACCTAACCCAACCCAACCTTATATTTTCGGGTTGGGTTAATCTCTTCTCTCTTCTATAAAACAACTATATTCGTATTCTCTAAATATATTAAATAAAAGATGGACGATACTATAACTTGAACCTAGATTACCTATTTTCTTAGTGCATGTAATTTATCAATACGCTAAAACCTATATTATTAATTTAGTTATCTTCTCTCATACACACCTATATTTACATGTATATATTATTCCTTAGTTCAGGTTGAGTTGTGTTGCAACCCTAGAACCAACCTTATCCAACAAAAATTAGAAAACTACGATCTAACCCAACCCAAATAAAATTATAACTCAACCCTTATGATTTGGGTTGGATAGTCCAAGTTGCTCAGATTGTCGGTTTTTTTGTACACCCCTAGAGATAACAGAGAAAAATATATTAAGATATAATAGAATGAGTTGAATTACCAGTAATCATCTTGACATTTACACCTAAATTGAGAGCTCTTTTGATGGTTTCTCCACTGTCATGCCTTGGAGGATCAAATAAAGGCAATAAACCAACAAACTGCCATGGATTTCCAGCACTTTCTTTTCTTTGCTCAGGTACTTCCTGAATCAATGTTACATAACAATGATCAGACAATTTTTTCCAATATTAAGTTCACAATAGATTCATTGAACATTAATCAAGACCTGTCTCGCGACAGCCAACGAGCGAAGACCGCGTTCGGCGAATTTGTCAATAACATCATGAGCCTTCTTTTTGACAGCCTCCTTACAATTGCAAAGCATTAAGATCTGTGTGCAGAAAGTTTATTTGTAAGAAAAACAACACATTTAATATACATTCAACCGGTTTTGAATTTGAAACTACCTGCTCTGGAGCACCTTTGCTTGCTCGATGCCAATTACCGTCCGAATCAACGTAAGTTAATGCCGTTCTCTTATCCACGGGATTGAAGGGGAAGAAATGCACTTCTCTAACGCCTGCCCGTGCCTACATTCGTTACGAAAAATGGTGAATACATAAAGAATAATATATTTGTTGAGGATCTCAAATATCCAACATCAGTAAGGTGGGGAGTCCTCTAGCCACATATAACACAAGGTGGGCTACTCCTCTCATTGCCAATTGGTTTTGAGATGGATGCCCACACTTTCTAACACTATCATTATACAATCAGGAAGAAGAAAAGTTAACCTCTTTAGGATCAGCTAGCATTCCTACAATGGCAGCATCAATTGCATCTTGATTTTCAGTTCTAGAAGCTCTTGCAGCAAGCAATATCACATGTTGTTTATCCACACCCTTAGCAAAAACCTCAACCAAATTTACATCAACACTAAGCTTGTTTAGAGTTAATGTTCCTGTTTTATCACTGCAAAGGACATCCATCCCAGCCATCTCCTCGATGGCAGTCATACGCTTGGTGATTGCGCCTTGTTGGGAGAGCTTGTGAGATCCTATAGCCATCGTCACCGACAAGACGGTCGGCATGGCAATTGGTATCCCGCCGATCAAGAGAACGAGAAGATTGTCGATTCCGTCGCGGTACTTACGATGTTGAATTGGGTACATGACAATGATCTCAACCAGCATTCCTAGAGCAATGGAACAAATACAGAAGTTACCAATTGCTGTGAGCACCTTTTGAAAGTGGCCAACTTGGTGTGTGCTGTCTACAAGATGTGCTGCTTTTCCAAAGAAAGTATGAACACCAGTGGCAATCACAACAGCTTCGATCTCCCCTTGCTTGCAAGTCGAACCAGAGAAGATTTCATCCCCGGGATTTTTCGTAACGGGAAGTGATTCCCCAGTCAATGCGGATTGATCGACTTTCAAAGGATCGCCCTCGAGAAGCCGAGCATCAGCAGGGATAATATCTCCCAACTTTACACTAACTATATCTCCTGGAACCAAAATTGCAGCATCCTGCTCACTCCATTTTCCATCCCTCAGTACCTGCAATTGCAAATTCAAGGATCAAGCTTCGAAGCATTTACACTAGTACGCTAATGAACGACTTGAATCATGTTAAATCATCGATCTAAAGGTAAATTTACACTAGTACCCTAAACCCAACCTCCTAGCTAGTGTGATAGAATGTTGTTGAATGATGTTAAAAGTAGAATGAGTGGTATTTAATTGACCTTAGTTTTAGGGGCAAGGCCAGCCATGAGAGCAGCAGCAGCATTACCAGCATTGTTTTCTTCAATGAAACTGATAGTGGAGTTAATGACCAACAAACATATAATTCCAACAAAGTCCTCCCAGTCTGGAGGCTTTCCACCACCATTTGCCAAAGCAATTGCCATCACTGCTGCAGCTTCCATAACCCATGACAATGGATTCCACATAAACCCTAAAAACTTCACTATTTTGCTTTCCTGTGTTCATAATTCACAAAACAAAATTTATTGCTCTAATTTTTTTTCATTAATTCTACTGATCAAACAAAAATACCTTTTTCTCTTCTAATTTGTTGGGGCCGAACAACTGGAGCCTGTTTTCTCCCTCCTGACTTGTCAGACCTTCTGGCCCGCATTTCAATTGCTCGAACACTTCCGCAATCGGAACTTTCTCCTGTTCATTTATATTTACCATAAACCATGTGTTACACTACGAAGAACTTCAAAAATAACAATGAAAAACGAAGATTGTCAGTAAATTTTTTTTTTTTTTTTTTTTTTTTTTTTTTGAAAGAAACCAATTTATAAACTATCAGCAGGAGCCAAACGCTCATGCAACACTAAAATAATCGCTTATGCGAGAGACAATCCTCCTAATCCACACAAGTCTGACCACCATCCAAAAAATAACACACAAACACAAAGAACTAGGAACCACCAACTGGTAGACCAGCAAGACAGCAGCTCGACTAGACAATCAGTCATAAATATTTAGGTCATGACCAAAAATGACTTTTTTTTTTTTTTTTTTTGAGATAGCTATTTTACGCTCTACACCAAAGACTACAAACTATTGTCACACATAGGTCTCAAACCTAGAATCGAGGGAGCACACCTCTCGAACCCAAGTCTTCAACCAACTGCGCCACCCCTTGGAGACAGAGAGTTAATTACTTGTTTCGAGATAGCTAGTCGTATTTTATCAAAATACTTTTTTTCTTTTAATCCAAAATCCTTCGAATCAATAAGGTTTTGGTTCATAAATTATATTGATTTTTTTCTCTTTCAAAACTTGAAGTCCGAGAAGCATTATTTATTGATTTTATTCTCAAAAAACGCAAAACCAATAGCCATAGCTTTCACTGGTTTGTTATTTATTTTAATTCGAATTTGTTACGTTATTGAAAGATGCTGATACATTAAGCCCAAATATTTAAAAATAAATAGTTATCTAATGATATTGATATAATTATCAAATAACCATAATTTGTATTATATTTTTATCTTACTGATTTGACATAATCATAGACAGAGTGAAGTTCTTGCACCTCAGCTATCTTTTTCTTCGCTATTTATTAATTTATTTTGCAACATATTTCAAAATATTCATAAAAGAAAAATACTAAGCACAATAATGATATTCCAAAGTCAAAATGGTTATATATATATATATATATATATTCATTTTATACAAAGTTTCACAAGAGAAAACTAAAACAAATTTGAGAAGGTAGATATTAAAATTTGAAAGTTTATAAACCAAAAATTGAATTACAATATATTATTTTAACCTTTTATTTTTATATACTTGATAATCTCCTATTCCTTTAAGTATGAATTTTATTTTTTTTTTGATAATTCAAGAATACATGTTTTTATTTATTTATTATTTTTTTCTTTTTTAGATTACAATAATTGAGGATAGGAAATTCGAACACATGTAAATTAATTATCTTTCGACATTTGCTAATACAGTTGAATTACTGCTCTTTTCATAAAAACACTTTTTATCCGTAGAGTTCAATTATCATTTCTCTCATTTCATGAATTAAACATAAATAAAGAACACTTTCCTAGAAGATGGGATTAATTAATTGTCCTGCTATTTTAAAAATAAAATTCATTTTTAAAACAAATTACAAAACTATGGTTAGAATATTGAAATACTATATATCAAATAATAAAATTTATATTATTGTAATTTTTATAATTCAACTGATCATACAAAAAAAAA
>JBBMEG010000009.1:10667760-10682472 GCA_037832605.1 Cyclanthera cordifolia | reverse complement strand
GATAACACTAACTAAATTAAATTAGAAAGGTAGAGAGTAATTATAAGAAAAGCTAAATTTCAATAAATAGTCACATTTTTTGTTGACAGCTCATTTTTTTTTTGTAAGTGGACAAATTTCAGTGTTTTTATAATTTAGGCTTGAGAATAAAACAATAAAAGGGCAAATCGGAAATATAAGTGAAATAAAAGGGTAAATTCAGGAGAAGAGTGAGAAGAAAGACAAAGATCGAACCAGTTACACACTCAACTCGGGTTGTGTGCGATCCGTTCTCCAGTCTTTGAACACTGTTTTTTCAGTGGCCATAAATCAAAGCCAAGCTAAAGCAAAATTCCCCACTCAGAGCTCTCCTTATTTCTTCATCTTCGATTTCCCTTTGCATTTACTCTTCTTCACAACAATGCCCATCAATAGCGAATCTACGCCGCCTCCGTTGATCGGAAAAATTGGCCCCTACACCGTGTTCATGACCCCTCCGGCGACTCCTTCCCCGGCCTCTCCGCCTCACCCGGTCTTCGAATCCCCTAAGAAGGTCATGCAGCCGCCCCCGGTTCAGGTTCCGCCACCGCAGTTCGATAAGTCCGTTTATGTTGCCGATGTGCCTGATGGGAATGCGTCCGTCGCCGGATTCTTCAGAAATGCTGTGTTTAAAGTTCAGAATGGTAATACTTATGATGGGTTGTTCTGGTTTGGAAAATGGGTTTGTGTTTTGAGTTTGATTGATTGATTGATTTGAACTTAATGTTGGGATATTGGGGGTTTGGGGGTACAGAAACTAGACTGGGGGTTTTCTGTTTTTGCTTATGGAGGTAGAGAAGAATCTATCTAGGGAAATTGATGAGTTCATAGGTGATGAAGTTCCAAGATTTCTTTTGTGTAGAAACAGGGGTTTATATTTTTCTTGTTGTATTTGTTGCTGACATTATTGAGAGACCTGCTTCTATTTATAGGATAATCTTCTCATCTTGATTTTGAGAAGGAACCTCACATTGTCTAATATGCATCAAACCCATTAAAGCCAAACAAGTATTCGTTCGAATAGAAATAAAATTGAGATTCGATTCAAGAATGATGAATACAAAAGACGCACCATTGCATGTTGAGGATCCCACGCTAGAGATGTGAGGATACATTCTTGCATTCATAAGATAGGTCGATTCACACTATCTAGTTAGGGTAAACATTTTTATGAATTCTAGTTCTTCTCCCATTCAGTTGTGCTCATGAATTTCCTCTTCTTCATCTTGATCTTCTGTTCTAGTACTGTAAAGTTTGTTTTCTTGTGAAGTTTGATGGATGATCTCTTTTTGTATAAGTTCCATTTGAGTTTGGGCTGAATGTGTGCTTATTTGTTAGTAAGATTTCAGTTCTGATTTGGAAAGTTGGAGGAAATAAGAGAACAAAAAATGAACAAAATTAGTGGCGAACCTTTGCTTTGTAGCTTAAATATGTTCTGTTATAATCAAGGCATAAAGGTTTTTGGTGGAATTTTGCAGCACATTCAAGCTTGGATGACCATTTGGCACGATGGTTCGGGTTAAATCAATCCAAGTACCAGTGGGCACTAGATGATTACTATGAGAGCAAGGGAATGGTATGCATCTGGTCAAATTTCTTTGTAGTGCAATTAAAATTCTTGTGTATTGTTGTTTTTCTCTTTCAAATTTGGTGTTTGGTTTACCCAAGGGGTGACGCAGTGGTTGAAGGTTTAAGCTTTGAAAATGTGCTCTTCTCAAGGTCCCAGGTTTGAGAACCACCTGTGACATTAATTTATAGACACTTCCCATGTCTCCATTCCTTTGATGTCTCCAGGTGCTTGGCCTAAGGACGAGCGTAGTTACCCTGGGTATAGCGAAGCAAAGCTTCTATTCCTAGTTTCCAAAAAAACTTTTTAGTGTTTTGGTTGTTGCCTAATTATCAAACACGTGTCCTTAATATTAACATTTTTGGCCATTTCACTTGTCTTTTCTCGTCCATAGTCGATAATAATTTGTTGAAATTGCATACTCGATGTAACTTCGAACCGAATTTGCACTATTTTTATCATATTACGTAACTTCCAAGTCAAGTATCTCTCTAACGTTTCTACATTTCCATCCATTATTTCGTTTATTTTGATTGAATACATTGGGTTAAGTAGTGAAACCTATATGTTTTCTGCTCTTTTTTCCTCGAGAAGAAAAAGTAAGAAAACGAGGCTAACCGTGTTTCTTATGTGTGATTGAAGCTAACCCTTGTGTTTTTTAATAGAGTGAAGTTTAACATTAAGATGAACATTTCTTGCTTGGCGTTGGTAAATGTTATCATTTGGTGCTTGAACAAGAATCGCGCAGTTAAACCCGAAGCGACTTATTAGATAGATAATCCTTCAAGATTAAGCCTGCTCTTCAGTTATTTAGTATCTTTCTAAATGTAGTTATAATGTCATCATTGGTATTCATGTAGTGTATCTTTTCTCAATTTCCAATAACAGGAACCTATAATTTGCTTTACCTAAGATATTATTTAAATGAATGATTGCCAAAGTGAAAGAAGATACTATTTAAGTGAATGAATTTTGGTAAGTCTTACCATATTATTGGAGTTTTCTTATGATTTGGTTCCTCTTTTTGCATTCTACTTTCATTTTCTATGATTACATGTTATTACTTGTACCTTAGCTTTTATTCCGACATCCATGTTCTATAGTTAAGAAAATCTCAATAACCCTTCAATGCTGGTTCTTTACAAATCCAAATTTGGCTTTTGATTAAGTGGTCAGTCATTTAGGGTTTTAGATACTTGCTATTATCAACCCTAATAAGACATCCATAAACCTCTCTTAAATTGAACTTTCAGCTTCTTGCAGTCACATAGAACAGTTGGTAGATTTCCCATTGGAGTGATAGAGTTAAATATCATAAACAATGGCAGGTACTAACCTAGAATTTGACCTAGAATTTAAGATCCTATGAGTCTCCTTTTTGATCAAATCTAGTAAGGTCAAATGATTGTACCATGAGATTTGTCGAGACGACAATAGTTGGCATAACACCCTTCGAAATGATAAGAAAAGGAAAAAGTAAAACCACTTGCTCTAGTACATTTATTGGTTGATATAATAAATTTTTTTCCAACCCATTAGCTTAAGCTTTTGGGTTGATTGTTTATTTAATATAATTTCATTATAGTATTGGAGAGCTGGAAGTCCTGAGTTAGCGTCCTGTCGAATTGTTTCAAGTCGTTTCCTCTCCAATTACAATTGCACTGGTAGGACATTTCTCACATTTCTAAGCCTTTATTTGAAGAAAAGTTTTGGTTGATATAATTAACTTCATCCAACCCATTAGCTTAAGCTTTTGGGTTAGCTGGTTTTATTAAAACTTTTTTTTTTCTTTCTTTTTTGGATAAGACTAAGGGGGTGTTTGGGGGAAGGATAATGAGAATGATTATGGGATGAATGAAAATAAGGAGAGAATAATTATTTGTGTTTGAGGCGAAGGGAGTGATTATTTGTGTTTGGGGTGAAGGGAATGTTATGTGGAAAATAAAATAATTAATATAATATGAGTGAACAATAGTTACGAAGAGAATAAAAAGTTGTTATAGGAAGACTTAAAAGTTGTTAGGAGGATAATGAAAATGTGATTTTGGAGAAACACGATTATGGTGGGAATGATTCTCGGTAGCCCAAACACCAAAAATAATTCATATTATCATTCTTCTCACTTCATCTTGGTGTCTCAAACACAGTTATATTTCCGTACACTTTCTTTTTCCAAGTTGGTTCAATACATTGTCTATTAGCAATAAAATGAGGCTAATTTTGATTCGACTGACTAGCAAACCTAGGGTGTGTACGTCTTTGGTTCTATAGTTACATTAGATTGAGACCAATATTGTCGTGAAACCAAATGAAATGAGTACGTGCTCAAACTCTATGTCGAATTAGATGTTTATGAGATTCTGAATCATATCGTTTTTCTCCGACTGCAGGAAAACGGGGACATGAAAGCAAAGGAACCGTCGAGCAAAGCCCAGAGCGTGTAACAGGTGCGAAAATTTGTTACATTGTGTAGAAAGCAAAGCCCCGCACTAACTTCTTCATGCTAACACATTTGTTTTGATATCACTTTTTGTTTGCTTCCAGAATCAAAATTATTATATGTTTGTAGGAAGTAAACGTCTTTGGACAGTAGAGAAACTATTTATACTACCTATCTATGCAAATGGCTGAAATGAATCTGATTGTTTGAAATAATGCTGATGAAGTGGCCAGCCATCTTGGAATATTATTCCACCTACAGTATACAAAAATCGACAGAATTTAGTTCGTGTTGTAGTAGTTAAGCCATGTAATGTTAGCGTGTCGTCGTCTTCCTCCTTTTCTCCACATTTGGTCTCTCTTCTGTTCTTTTGAAGCTGAACCTTTGGCTTGTGTATTTTGAGCTACCTTTTTCTGGGTTATTTGTCTTTGTTATGATTGTAATGTTTGGCTATATCCATCCAAGCCATTTGGGATTTCATCTATTTGGAAAATCCTATCTTAAATGTTTATTATTTTTTGGCAAATTTGCTATTCTGACAAAGTAATTACAAATGTATGCAAATATAGACATTATTTTTTTTAGTACAAATTAGAGGAAAGGGGACCGCAAGCTCTATATAGATGGCACCATTGCTCTCAAATAAATGAAGCCAAATACCGATTTTCAGGATCGAATTCGTGATGTGGGTGTTGAACTGTATTACCACCCAACAATAAAATCAACGCGTCATTGACCCTTCCGTGCATATATAGACATTAATACTATATTATTAGAAAGTATATCATAATACTCATCAATACAGTACTATATTTGCTAATTTTTCAAAAAGTGACTATATTTATAGTTATTTTCTAGATTTGACTAGTTTGTTAACTTTCTCTTTATTTTCTGAATACAAGAAGTTGGAAGATTCAAAGCACAAACATCTTGGTCATTCTTGCATTCAGACGTCGAAGGAACTATGCTCATTTTGGGTCTAATTTTAATGGTTTAAAAGTACGTTTTTTATACTACCATTAAATTATTAGTCGACAGGAAAACATTGTTTCATGTTAAGAGTTGGGAGAGAAAGAGGCAAAGAGTATCTAATGCATATATTTCTTTTATTCATCTTCAAAATGATTATATTTAAATTAGTAGTCATTATTTAAACTTCAAAATGTTTTTTTTTTTTAATTATAAGTATTTTGTATGATTTTTCAAAACACGTGTTTATTATACAAATGGTAGATTTGTATGTTTATAAATGTTTTGTAAGAAATAAATAAATGTATTAAATATGTTTTTATGAATTGAATTTATTAATTATTGAACCACTCTTGATTTACTTTCAAACTTATAATTTTAATCAGAAATAAATAAATGTAAAAAATATGTTTTTATGCATTAATTATTGAAACACTCTTGATTTAATTTAATTTCAAACTTATAATTTTAATCTGTTTTGAGTTTATTTTATTTTATTATAGTATTATTTTAAATATAGATCAATTTTAAGCTTAATAGGTGATTTGGAATTTGACATTTGAGAACTAAAAAAACAATGACATTTTAAAATGCATTTATTTAGAGTTGGTTGTAATGTTAGTCATAATTTATGTGACTTTAATTGGAAAATTTATTTAAATGACTAATTTTTATAATTTAAACCATTTTTATAATTAAATAAGTTCCTAACATTTTTCCATTTGCTTTTGTTTAGAATTAGAATTTTCCCACAAAGTTTTTAAAATCAAAATAGGGTGTAAAACTCGGATAATATCAACTAGGGGTGATTTCGTAATGTTTTTATCGTTTAGTGCCAAATTGGCATCTAAGTTGATATATTCAATTTTTTTAATAATTGGTTCCCTACAATTATCCAATAAAAGACAAAGATTGTTCGATCAGTTTTTCTTTGGTTCGATTTTTTTTTGTTACTTATTTTTGAATGAGAAGTTGATTCATTTTATTTTATTTTAAGATTTTTTATTTTACTAACAAAAAAAAAAATGTATTTCATATTTCACACATAAATTTGTTAATCTATACAATTTTAATATTAATATATTTTAATATATTTACTATTTATATATTTGATTTGATTTTATATTGATTTTTTTTTTTATCAATAATTGAAAAAATCAATATTTTCCCTTTTTTTTTTTTTTTTATATCAAATCCAATTTACAGTGACCCGCCATTGACCGTTCCAATTGAAACTATCGAACTAAATTTAGTTTGTTTTTTTGTTGATTTTTGATTTAGATTGTTTCAACCGGGTTTTTTTTCCTTAAATTTTTATTTTTTGTTTTAATGTAAAAAAGAGGGCGTCGTTTAACAGCAACTCTCATCGGAGGATGAAGAAAACAGAGGTTTAAGGAAGCAGTCGCATCAGGGCTTTGGCGGAAGAAGCATATCACTACGAGAGGGACTCATAATTCGCCGTAGTTGCAGTTTCTCTCTCTCTCTCTCTCCCTCTCTACTTCCGTGCAATGTATAGCGGCGGTAAGAGCTACGTTTCAGCACCGCCGGCTTTCTCCAACAACGCCCAGCGGCTTCTCGTTTGCACCGCCAACTCCGTCTCTGTTTTTAGCACCTCCACTGGTTTGCAGGTGATTTCCTTCCTATTTTCCTCTGAAATCAATTTCTATTGCTGTATTTCACTTCTTGTAACACTCCATTGTTTTGGTCCCTTGTGTTTCTGCTCAAGATTACATCATTGGAGGGTCACTGTGGTTCCGGCGACTACTCCGGCGAGTAAGATATTATGCTTCTGTTGGACTGCATTCGCTAGATGGAACTATTCGCTATTGGAATTTCTCTGTGCCGGAGCTCATGAAAACCGTGGATATTCGCCTGCCTGTTTACTCCATGGTTAGCTAGTTCTTTATTTTTTCAAGACTCGGTGTTGTATTATGGAAAAAGCTTACGAAAGAAATTAAATCTAGGTCTGGAAATTATTTGGTGCATTTTTAACTGCTTGTTGTGGAGGGGTTGTCAGTTGTGGGTGAATTTTTCTGCTTTTCCTTTTCATTATGCCACGATGCTACTTGTAGTTACCGTTTGAGTTGTGACTTCGTAAAATTAGAAGGTAACGGAATTCATTTTAGATAAACTTTTTTGTCTTATTATCATATGGGGAGTTTATATTCGTTTAACATTATCCTGTGAAAAATTGAAACAAGTCTAATGGATGTAGCTGCTGATATATAATATTTTACAGACAGTTTCACCTAATATCCTGTGAAAAATTGGCGTTTACTCAAAAATTGAGGTGGATTAGTATGAACTGGATCATGAAACGAGGATGTGTGCATTGCATTCACAATACTCTGATGATTTGTTCGTTGAGTTGCTAAATAGTTTATTTTACGTAATTTCTTTTTCTCAGATCATTCCTTCTCTATTTGGCCAGCCGCTTGAGAGGGATGCAAAATCTCAGGATCTTTTTGCTAATGTATCAGTTGAAAATATAAACACGAAGGATAACAAGCTGGTGCCTGTGGGAGGAGAGATCCTTAAGTGTAACTTAACAAAGTCTCGCTTGGCTGCTGGGGTCAATTTGGCTGAGGTGCGATTCACTAAGATTCTCTTCATCAACCCTAATGCTTTCATAGTTGCTTATTTGGAATTGGAAACAAATATTTATTCACCGGAATATATGCTTTCTATATTTTTAAGTTCAAGGCTATTGGCTTGAGAAATATTGAGACAAATATAATAGGGTGCTGTCTAAAAAGTGATAGGGTTGGGTGGTTGTCAATAGAGGTGTGCTTATATCGTCCTGAACGCCCACAATCATATTTGGGGTGTGAAACATTGTAATTGTGCTTGTGCATAAAGTTCTAGAGTCCTATGGGTGTTTTGTAAAGATTTTGAAACTATATTAACACAATAATGCTTGCCACTTGGAGTCATGAATGAATCAATGATGTGTTTTCTACCGTTAACAGACTCAACAGCCTGAGTATATAACTATTAGGTCATCAGGGAGTTCTTTGGCATCCGAAATAAACACAAAATTCATTTATGGAAAGTGTCAGAAGTAGAGTCTGAAATTTTTGGGGCAAAAAGAATCACTCTGCATCACACAAAAGACTTCACAGTTCTTGCATTTCACCGAGAATTTTAATATGGAGGGGATTTGGTAATCGCACATTTCCTGTTTCCAATAAAGAAGCTGGAAAAAAACTTTGGACTCTAATGAAGGTAAACCAGGAGTAAGAGGAAATGATGATGCCAATTCTTGCTCCACAAGGCATTGGCATCCTGCTGAAGTGATTGTTCTCTCTTTCTCCTCTGATGGGGCATATCTTTATTCAGGTGAATTAGTAACAAATAACAATTGGGAATGCATCCCAGATTTTTTTGATAGTAATTGTGAATTGTGATTCAATTTCATGATTGTGTGAAGACCTCACAATATTATAATTATTATGTAAAGGGTAAAATAGGGATTGCATAAGCGTAGGGTAAAAAGTTGTTTGTCTTGTATGGGGAGGGAGATAGTCAGTATAAATAGGAAAGTAATAGAGAGAGGGAAGGGAGTCTTATTTTGGAGGCTAAGTCATAGGACTTGGAGGAGAGGATCCGGTGCTTTCAAACTCACCGGTTAGCGTATTGTTTTCCTTTTATTATCTTGTCTTGTTATCCTTACTAGCATTGTATTGAAATATATTTTGGATAGTGAGTTTATTATATGAAATATAGTGAAGTTTCTATCAATATTACTTCTCTGTTGATATTGGTATCATTCTGTAAATTTTTGAAAACTGGTATGGTATTGGACACCTTGCAAATTGATAATGAGATCTTGGTAGGAGGTCTGGGAAACTGGTAGATTTAATGCCTCTAAGTGGGCTTTTAGTCAAATTTATTTTTTAGTTATTTGTTAAGCATGATCGTTCTGAATTGAACTTCCATCTTGTAGCTTAAGGGATCCTTTTCATAGGGCTGTTTTTTAAATTACCTCGTATTGTATATTCTTTCTTTTCTTTTTAATTGAAAATCAGTTTGACAGTTTCTCATTAAAAAATAAAAGGGAAGGGAAGTTACATGTTTGACGATTACTTATCGGTGTAATCAATTGGAAGGTCCGGAAAGATTTGAATAATTTTCTTGATTTCATGCATGGGCCATTACGATACTAGGCTATTGGTTTTATTTAGTGGATGAAGTTGCTCAAGGGCCGATGATGGTACAAGTCACTTCACGTGAATGCAGAAAGAATGAAACACATGTTCATGTTCTTCAAGCGTGGCTCGTCAATTACTACCATCTTGAGATCTTTGTGATGATTTATAATTAATCTTATTAGATATTTTATTTTACTCCTAATATTATTGTCCGTCCACAATGATTGCTTATTACTTTATCATATTTTAGATTTGATCTTCATGAATCTTAAATCTTGTTCAAGGTGGGAAGGAGGGCGTTCTTGTGGTTTGGCAACTTGACACAGAAGAAAAAATATTTGCCACAAATTGGATCACCCTTATTATATTTTACTGATTCTCCAGATCCTCTGCTTGCCTCCGTAAGTCGATCCTTTATTTTCATTACTGTTTTCCACTTTTTGGGACTTTATTTGTTTGAAACTGAAACTAGAGTTTCAGGTATTTTGTGCAGACAATCAAATTCATATACTGAAAATGCCCTCTATGGAAATCTTGAAGTCCATCTCCAGGATCAAGGTTTGCTCCAGCAATCTTTTTGGAAAAATTTATCTTTTTGTTAAAGTGTCCTTGATAGTTTATTACGTGCGTGGTAACAAATGTTATAAAAATGAGACTGTTTGACAAGAGATAGGTGGGCTATGCCATTGCCATCTTGCATGCCCTGGTGATATGTTAGGAGAATAGTGTACACTATAGTATGGGGCATTATGTAAAACAATTGTTTTTCATCATTATTTTTTTATCAGCATTTTCTCATTAGTCAGTGTAATATGTAGTTTTCTTATTGTACGTTATGGTTTTATATGCTCAATAATTTGGCCCATGCTAGAAGAATGTAGCTTTCCTGGTTCATTGTTGTCTTGCGACAGTATTGATTTTGATATTTCTGTCATGCTGACTTGATGTAGCTTCAGGAAATCTTTTCCCTCTTCCATCAAGTTCGTTAGATACATTTTTATTATTGCCTTGTTCCCTGACTGCTTTCAAGCATATGAAGCTTGATGATTGCACGACTCTATCTAATTTCAACTCTTACCTATTATTTATTGGTCTTATTAGACAGTAATAGCTATATATTCATATATCTATAGTTGCTCTTCAAGCCTTATTCTACTGCAACTTCTTATGTTTCCTTTGCTTCAGCTTCCTTGTTCATTTTCGGCTGTTTTCCAAGGCTCTAACAATGGATTTGCCTTCGATCAAAGTGGTGGTCTAGTTGCCCTTCGTTCAGAAAACTATAGCATTCAGTTCTACAGTCTGTTTGATGACTCTGGAATTTGTGAGGTGAGCATGAAAAGTTTTATGTTTCCTATAAAAAAAATGAGGTGAGCTTGTACTATTTCTATGTAGCTTCATATTTAGTAGAGATTCAGAACGTTTTTGTCTCAGCATTTAAGAAGTGAACCCTAAACCCTAAAAAATGAAGTGAATCTTGGTCTTAACTTTTCAACATGTAATGTTTCAGGTTCAAATTTGTGAGAGGAACCATAAGCCTGGTGATGAGCTCACTGTATGTCAACTTAGATGTTCATCTGTATTGCGGTTACAGGTTGTAGTGACCATAGTGGCTCTCTCCCTAGATGGTTCTTTAATGAGTACTGCTGAAGTTAGGAGACCTGAAAGTGGAATTGGAGGTTTCATTTGTCTCAAGTTTTCGGATTCAGAGTTCGAAAACAAAAAGTTCAGTTTGTCAACCGTTGTATATGAGCCCCACAGGTTAGTTTTTTGCCCTTTTCAGAAACTAGAACGAGAATTTATTTAAATAGTTATTATTTGAAAGTCGATAACTATCTACTACGGCTCAATGATGGTAGACCATAAGAGTTAAGTTCTTGTGATCATAATTTCATAACATTTGTGGTAGCATCTATCAAAGTGTCCCTTATTCAAATGAGTCAATGATCAATGTATATCCATTCATGAGAGTGAAAGGTTTATATATTAGGGAAAGCTAACAAACTTAACTCCCTAACCACCTAACTAAGCAACTAACTAAAATGGCCCTAAATCCTGCAGTTTGTTTTTTCAGCTGAATGCAAAAATTGCTGTTTCCATATATAATTTGAATTAAAATTGCTCTGCTGACAGGGATGCCGATATTTCTGCACTAACTTTCCACCCTAATCGCTGTATGGCTGTCAGTACATCATATGGTGGAGACTTCAAGGTACTGTTGGATAAAGAAATAATTGTATACAAAAATATTTTCTGCAATGCAGTTCATTTTTAAATTTAAATTTTTTTATGTTTAGATATGGGTTTGCAGTGATGGACGTCAGAAAGTTCGGGGAGAGAAAAATTCCAGTTGGATGTGCCATTCGGTTGGGTCTTACAAGTGTGCACATTTGATTCATTTCTTTCAAGTTTTTTGCTTAAGTTACAGCTTTCTGTTTGCTGAGTTGTACTGGTGGTGAAAAATTTATAATTTATACTTATCTGTAAAAATGTAGGCGTAGATAGGATTTATAAATTGTTTTCTTCCTTAAAAATTTTCCAATTGGTAACCTTACTCTTGTGTTTGAAAGTTATGGTTTATCGTTCTTTTTTCAATTCTCATTTAAGATTCTGCTTGAACAGAAATAAGTCCATGACTGCTGCCACATTTTCTTTGGATGGTTCTGTTTTGGCCGTTGCTGCAGAAACTATCATTACATTATGGGACCCTGAGCAGAATATCCTCGTTGCTGTAATTGGAGAGACTCTTATGGTACATAAACTTTTCTTGTATTTTCCTATATTCCATTAAACATAACAGAGTGAATCCCTTATAGAATGAACAGGTAATTTTGCTCTAGTCTGGCCTGTCTTCAATTGAAAGACAGGTTAGCATGCCTCTTTTCCATATTAATGGTCGTGCTTGGTTTTTTCTTAAAGCCCCAAAAGGTTAATTTATTATGTATGTAATCACTTTTGTTTTGTTTTTTTTATATGTGCATGTATGCAACATCACGAATTCTCTATCTTGGATATAAATTTCTTTGTTCAATGAAATTGTTTCTTATAAAAATAAAAAATAAAAAATAAAAAGAAAGAAAAGAACTTTTTAGTCAAGATGGAAAGAAAGAAAAAGAAAAAGGAGGTGTAACTGTTGATATGCTCTGTTAAGTTACTAACTTGAAAATTTTCCCCATTTTGATGTTATGATCTCCATTCATCCTTTTTATGAATCCACGTGTTTCAATTTGGTCAGCCAATTGTGAATATGTCCTTTGCTGGAGACTCTGAGTTTCTTATATCGGTGTCCCAAGGATCAAGACCACAACTGTCTGTCTGGATTACGTCGATAATGTGAATATCTTGGTCATACAAACTTCATACAGAAGGTTTAATGCTCTCCTTTCTTCTTTTACTTGAATTAAGCATTGAAAGATAATTTCTACTCGAAGATGGTTGATTGTTTCTTAGCGCTTTTATCAGCTAAAACAGCAGAAGACTAATTTCACAAACTAGCAAATGTTAAGAATGTTAAATCAAAATGTTTTGACTTCTGTTGTATACTAATTAGTCCTAGACTTCAAACTCTTGGTGAAGACACTTTTCTTTCAGTTAGCTCTTTTATTGGAATGTTAATCATTCCATGATTACTACAGCTATGGCCTGTGCTGTGGACACGTCTTCTTTTGCTGTACTTGCTCTTATCCCCGAATCTCTTAGCTTACAATTTAACAAGTCAACATTCCAAGGGAGAGATGGAGTAATATTGCATTTTAATGCTAATGATCCTACGGGAGGGAAGCTTCAAGAGTCATATGCCCTGTAGTACACTCTGACACATTTTTGATGTGACAAGCTTGAACGTCAAAATGGTGAGTCATACGACTTTAGAACATAAAGGAAATTACAATAATATGAAAAGTAAGTTCTAGACTACGAAAGCATGATAAAAAGAGTATAATGGTGCATGTGACCACGTGCAACACGCACTGGACAAGCATAACCGTTACACTCAGCAGCATGCAGCCTGCAACCGGCACAATTTCTTTTTTCTTTTTTTTTTAGAAAAAAAACAGAAATATGAGGTTGGATGCTGTTGGGCAGCATGCAAGGATTTCTCTACTTAAAATAGATGGTAAAGTCTAAGTGAACTTTAGCTAAGGTCACGGATTTAAATTTTTCAACCTCAAATGTCTGAACTTTAGCTAAGGTCGCGGATTTAAATTTTCCAACCTCAAATGTCTGAACTATAAAAAACTGGTTCAAGACGGTAAATGAGATCTCTTGGGCCATTTTCATTCTTGTTCCTCGCATAAGTGGATTAGCTTCAAAAACACATTTTATGCTATTGTTTTCAAATTAAATTTACTGGTAAAAAATAATGTGGATCCAATGATTATTAATCTGGCAATTATTGCAGAGAAATTTGGATATGAAGCTATCTATGGGGAACTACCAGAATTAGACTCAAAGATGGACCAGATCTTGTCTGCCCCATCTGTTCCATCACAAAGGCATTGGGAGACCATCTTCAGTGGATCATCACATGAACTTCCACCTCTGAGTAAGCTGTGTTCATAATTTTTAGAATCATTATTAGAGCGGAGGACCGTTACTGCCGAATAATTTAGACCAATCTTATAAACATGTCACATTGTATGCTTCTCGAGTACCGGGATTTGTCTCAATCGGGGCAATCTGATGGTATCATCGGTTGGCATCAAAACAGAAGCTCATGATTTCTCGACTTCCATTCGAGTATACAACATGAATAGCTCTGTCTTCATGATGCAACAATCCAAATGATGCATCTTTTCTCATTTACGATCAAGATCGAAAGAAAAGATTAGACTTGCTTAGAGAGAGGAAGAAAAATCTGAAAATTTTGTTTGGTAGTTAAGTTTTGAGTGTGTCAATTTAGAAAATTTTGTTGTAAATTAATGAGTCGTGTTTCTAATATGGGAATTAATCCTTTTGAATTGTTATTATTAGGTTAAAATATCGTTTTGATCCATAGATCTTTACCTTTGTTCTATTTTGGTCTAAACTTTCAATTTTAGTTCTTAGATTTTTAAGTTTGTTCTATTTTGGTCCATGAACCTTTAAATTTGTTTCATTTTGATCCTTAAACTTATACAAGTTCAATTTTAGTCTTTGGACTTCAAAAAAGGGTTAACTTTGGTCATTGTTATAATTTTTTTTGTTAATTTTTCTTGAAAAATATATAATACTTCCATGTAAATATGTTTACTTGTATTAAAATTATTAAAATTACCGATTCAACTTTATTTAATATTAATTTTAATTTATCGAAGGACCAATTCTAAATGTTTTTATAAAAATTTAGGGACTAAAATTGAACTTTTGAAAGTTGAAGGACCAAAATGGAACAAACTTGAAAGTTTAAAGATTAAATTTGAATTTTTAAAAATTTAGAGACCAAAATGAAACAAAGGTGAAAATTTATGAACCAAAATGACATTTTAATTATTATTATTATTGTTGTTGTTGTTGGGAATCCTATCCTACTATTAGATATTACGGAACATTATCCACAGTGGTAATGTTGACTATGTAATTGAAAGTGGGTG
>JBBMEG010000009.1:10657205-10667660 GCA_037832605.1 Cyclanthera cordifolia | reverse complement strand
TATTTGGCAGCTTAAATTTTTATGTCAAACCACAAACAGTCCCATAGAAAAAGGGATTATTAATGGATAAAAAAAATCATAAATTCTCAATATTACAAAAATCATAAATTAAATCCTGTCATGTCACGCCAAAAAAAAAGGGAAAAGAAAAGAGATGTTAAGGGCTTTTTTGTAAATTTCAATAGAGGGCATAGTTCGCTTAACAAAAACTCTAATAAAGAGCGGCTGAATAAAACAAGGGGTTTAAGGAAGCAGTCGTTTTAGGGCTTTAGCGGAGGAAGCAAGCATTTGGAGTTGGGGACTCACAATTCGCCATACTTGCAGTTTCTTTCTCCCTCCATACGATGATTAGCGGCGGGAAGAGCTACGTTTCAGCACCTCCAGCTTTCTCCAATGACGCCAAGCGGCTCCTCGTCTGCACCGCCAACTCCGTCTCCATTTTCAGCACCTCCACTGGTTTGCAGGTGAATCCCTTCATCTTTGCCTCTCTAATCAATTTATATGCTGTATTTCAATTAATTTGGCTCATTCCGCTTCTGTTTCTGCTTAAGGTTTCATCGTTGGAAGGTCACAAGGCCTTGGTGACTTCGGTCACTGTGGTGCCGGCGTCTAGTCCGGCGAGTAAGATTTTGTGCTTCTGTTGGACTACATCACTCGATGGAACTATTCGCTATTGGGATTTCTCTGTGCCGGAGCTCATGAAAACCGTAGATATTCGGCTGCCGGTGTACTCCATGGTTAGCTAGTTCTTATTTGTTAAGTTTCGACGTTGCGTTACGGAAGTACTTTAGTATAGGTCTTGAAATTATTTGGTGCATTTTCACTTGCTTGTTGGAGAGTGAATTTTTCTGCTGTTAGTAGTTACCGTTAAGAGTTCAGACTTTGTAATTAGAAGTAATGAAACTCGTTTTAGAGTAACGATTATCTCATATTATCATTAGGGAAGTTTATATCTGCTTGCGAATATTTTAGTCAGTTTAACCAGATATCCTATGGAAAGTTGGAACTAGTAATGGGTATACGGTACGTAAAGATAATATTTTGTGCTTTGGTTGTTATTATTTCTATTAATTGAGGTGGATTATTGAATCTATACGCAATTCAATGAAGTGCAGCATGAAAGAATGATGCGTGCGTTGGACAATACTCTGATTTGCAACTTAGTATCTTATTTCTCTCTGATTTGCAACTTAGTATCTTATTTCTTTGATTTACTAAATAGTTTATTTTGTATGTCTTTTCTCCAGGTCATTCCTTCTCTGTTTGGCCAACCACTAGAGAGGGATGCAAAATCTTCGGACCTTTTTGCTTATGTATCTGTTGAAAACATTAAAATCAAGGATAACAAGCTGGTTCCCGTGAGAGGACAAATCCTTAAGTGTAACTTAACCAAGTCTCGCTTGGCTGCTGGGATCACCTTGGCTGAGGTGTGCTTTACTAAAACTCTTTATCAACCCTAATGCTTTATGTTTAACACTCTAGAGGTCTTTAGATGTTTTGGAAAGGTTTTGAAACTATAATAACACGTTATCTTATTACTTCCTCATTGGGTCATGAATTGTAACGGTGTTCATACTCTTGACAGACACAACGGCCTGAGTACATAACAATTAGCTCGTCAGGCAGGTTCTTTGGCATTCGAAATAAACGCAAAATTCATGTATGGAAAGTACCAGAAATAGATTCTGAAACTTTAGGGCCTAAAAGAATTACTCTGCATCACACAAAAGACTTGACGGTTCTTGCATTTCACCCAACCCAAAGAATGATAGCTGCTGGTGACGTCACTGGGAGAATTTTAATATGGAGGGGATTTGGTAGCCGGACATTTATTGTTTCTGGTAAAGAAGGTGTCAAAAAATCTATTGATTGTGAGGAAGATAAACCAGGAGTAAGAGGAAATGATGATGCCGATTCTTGCTCCACACGGCACTGGCATCCGGCTGAAGTAATAGTTCTCTCTTTCTCCTCAGATGGGTCATATATTAACTCAGGTGAAATATTAACAAATAACATTTGAGAATGGGAATACATCCTGGACTTTTCTTAATAGAAAATGTGACTTTAATTAAATGTTTGATAATGAGACCTTATTTTGTATGAAGCGAACTTTTTCTTTGATATATGAAAAAGTACCAAGAAGTTTGATGATGTGACAATGAGATCTTGGCAGGAGGTTTGGGATGCTAGTAGATTTAATACCTAAAGAGTTGGCTTATGTTTCAACTTTTTCTTTGTAATCATTAGTTAGGCATGATTATTTTTTTTTAATCGAAGCCTCATTTTGTAACTTAAGCGATCTTTTTCATTGCGTTGTTTTTTTTATGCCCTTGTATATTTTTTCCTATTTTCAATAAAAACTTGGTTTCTAGTAAAAAAAAAAAACGATATGTCTGATAAGGACAACAGACTCAATGGAAGTTCGGTAATTTATAAATAAAAAGGGGGATTATTGTGGAGTGCTTTTTTTTGAATCCTTCATCCTTCTTTTCAAGAGAAAGGAAAGTTTTGTGGCAAGCTATTGTATGAGGGCTTAGGGGAGAAAAATAATAGAATTTTTTAACTGTTGGAAAGGTTTCGAGGTGATGTGGTCCCTTGTTAGCTTGTAGGCCTCCTTGGTGATGCCTTTTGGTATCTACATGTTAGGTAGGTTGCCTCCTTTTATTTGCTCTCTCTCTCTTTTGTTCGCCATTGTATTTTTTCAATGAAAACTCTGTTGTTTACTCACAGACATGTATATATAAACTTTCATGTTCTTCAACTTCAAGGGTAGCATGCAGTAATTTATCAAGTCTTCAATTAATCATTACCATGTTGGTATTCTTTTGACGATCTGTAGTTAATCATATTGAATGTATTATGTTACTCTTAATATTATTATCTTCCCATGCTGGTTGCTTATTACTTCCCATCATGATTCTTAAATCTCATTTAAGGTGGAAAGGAGGGTGTTCTCGTGGTTTGGCAACTTGACACAGAGAAGAAAAAATACTTGCCACGAATTGGATCACCACTATTGTATTTTACTGATTCTCCAGATCCTCTACTGGCCTCTGTAAGTAGACCATCTATTATCATAACCAAGTATGTTTTGTCGCATATTTTGCAGTTGTTTAAAACTGAAACTAGGTTTTCAGGTATCTTGTGCAGACAATCAGATTCATTTACTGAAAATGCCCTCTCTAGAAATTTCGAAATCCATCTCTGGGATCAAGGTTTGTTTCAGCTATCTTCTTACAAATTTTATTTTATTATTGAAGTGGCCTTGAAAGTTTACTATCTGTGTAGTGTAGTTCCATGTTTTAAAAGGCTATTGAGGCTTACGCCACGAGGCGACGAGGCTCTGACTTTTCGCCTCGAATATTACGCCTTTGTTGGTTCATAAGAGGCTTACGCCTCATTAGTAACGCCTTGAGGCTTAAAGTCCCTACGCCGCATAGAATAACTAGAAGAAGGATATTGTTTTTTTTTTCAATTCTTTTAAATATAAGAGTTTGAACCATATAATAATATGAATTATTACGCTTTTAGTACTTAGACTTGTTTCATGATCTCATTCTCATGCATTGCTTTAGTCATTCATTTAGATTACATATTTTCTCTTATGGATTTTTAGACAGGTAATTGTTTTAGAACCATCAATTTATTTTTTTGATAATTTGTTGGCTTACTTCCTTTCTCATCTTCTTTTGGAGTTCTTTGTATTCACTATAGGTGGTTAGAGAATCCACTTATGTTTCATTCATCAATGAAATTGTTTCTTTTCCTAAAAAACTCAATGTTATTAGTGTTGGTGTAATGTTTTATGTATTTTCACATAAGTACATGTTTACACAAGTTTAGAATTTTTATAATATTTTAAACTAAAATTGAGGCTTATGCCTCGCCTCTTAGGGAGGAAAATCTTCAAGGCCACCTTTAGCCTTTTGAAACTTTGATGTAGTTAACAAATGATATAACAGTTGAGACTGTTTGAGCAAGAGACGTGTGGACTGTGGACTATGCCACCTTGCCTGTCATGGAGATATGTTTATGTAAAACAGTCCTTTTTTTTCACAATTTCTTTTTTATCAGTATTTTCTCAGTTGATAATGTCGTTTTCTTGATGTGCTTCATGGATCTATATACCCAATAATTTGGCCCATGTTAGAAGAATGTAGCTTTCCTGGTTCATTATCTTATATGATGACAATACCAATATTTGATATTTCTGTCATGATGGCTTAGCAGGTTCAGGAAATCTTTTTACTCTTCCATGGGGGTTCTTTATTATTTTATTGCCTTGTTCTCTTACCGCTTTTCAAGCATATAAAGTTTGATGATTACTAGTCTCTCTCTAATTTCAACTCATACTCATTATTTATCAGTGTAAAATAGAGTATATATATTGTATTATTTTTATCTATAGATATTCTTCAAGCCTTATTCTACTTTTGTACTGCAACTTCTTGTGTTGCATTCTTTTCAGCTTCCTTGTTCATTTCCGGATGTTTGCAAAGGCTCTAGTAATGGATTTGCCTTCGATCAAAATGGTGGTTTTGTTGCCCTTCGTTCAGAAAGCTACAGCATTCAGTTCTACAGTTTGTTTGATGACTGTGGAGTTTGTGAGGTGAGCATTTACTGATTACTTGATTGGCTCATAAACTGGTCAATATTTTGGTGGGGGTAACAACACATGCCTGCTTGTATCCCTTTTGTGATATGGATTTTTCATAATTCTCAAGGCTGACGTGGGTGTCATTAGGCTATTATATGTCCTACAATTTTATATATAATATGCTTGTCGGATTTTCTTAGACAACCCCAATTGCTCTTCTTTTTAGCTCGACCTCGAAATGTGTTTATACACACGTCTTCATGTTTTGACCCAAATTCAAACTAAAAGTATTTTCACTTTTTTTGTCTTGAGTACAGATGAGTGAATCTATGTCTTAATCTGCATCTAATGTTGTCAGGTTCAAATTTGTGAAAGGAATCATCAACCTGGTGAAGAGCTCACTGTATGTGAATTTATATGTTTTGGTCTTTATGTGAAAATATTCTGTAGGAATTATGCGTCTGATCATGGGCTAACAAATTATCATTATCCTTGAATATTATGGCTACAGGTTGTAGTGACTATAGTGGCTCTCTCCCTTGATGGCTCTTTAATGAGTACTGCTGAAGTTAGAAATCCTGAGGGTGGAATTGGAGGTTTTATTTGTCTCAAGTTTTGGGATTCAGAGTTGGAAAACAAAAAGTTTAGTTTGTCAACGGTTGTCTATGAGCCCCACAGGTTTGTTTTAGGCCCTTCTCCGAAGCCATAATGAAAGTTCAATTGAAAGGATTGTATATTAAAGTTGATTGCTGGCTAGAGGGTAAGACCATAAGAGTTAAATTCTTGTGATCATAATTTCCCCGTCCTAGGTTGAAATAGGTCATCTGAAGCACGAGATATGTGAGGCAAGATATTTGGATGCCTTACAAAACTTAATTTTTTTTAACTCACATAGACAACCTTCACCTTTTTTTTTTCTTTTTTTTTTCCTCCTCTACAACTCATATTCTCCCACTTTTCTAGCCACACGTTCTCTAACCCTCCATCCACATCATCGTTCACGAGTTCTTACAACACTATATTCAATATTTAATAGTTGAATCTTATGTATGTTTTTGTATATTATCCTCGATTAAAACTTTATTTCTTTTTTTGAAATGAAGGTTAATAGTTGAATTTTATGTATGTTTTATATGTTATTCTTAGTTAAACTTCATTTATTCTCATGAAACGAAGGTTAATAGTTGAATCTTATATGTGTTCGTATTTTATTCTTGGTAAAAACTTCATTTTTTTTCTTCATGAAAGTGTTTTGGTTGTGCATATATATATTTATGTTTTTTATATAGTGTGTTTTAAGTAAAAAAGTCCACACCTTTTGATGCGCTTTCTGCCTCAAGCTCCATAGGGCCATTGTGCCTAATTGCATTTTAGACTTTTTAAAACACTGTTCTTGGATGCAGAAGTTGTTCTAATTTTTAATCGGAATGAAAATTGCACTGCCATTTGACAGGGATGCTGAAATTTCTGCTCTAACTTTCCATCCTAATCACCGCATGGCGGTCAGTACATCATATGGTGGAGACTTCAAGGTACTGTGGGAAAAAGATAATACAAAAACATTTTCTGCAATTAATTTTATTCTCTTATTTATTTTTATCTTTAGATATGGGTTTGCAATGATGGACGTCAGAAAGTTCAGGGAGAGCAAAATACCAGTTGGATGTGCCATTCAGTTGGATCTTACAAGTATGCGTCTGATTCATTTCTTTCAAATCTTCTGATTAGGTTTCAGATTTCTGTTAGCTGAGTAATGGGATCTTTTTACTTATCTGTAAAAAAGTAGTCCTAGGCTGTATTTAGAAATTATTTTCTGAAAAATGTTCTGAATGTAACTTTAATCTGGTGTTTGAAAGTGATGCCTTATTGTCCTTTTTCTAATTCTCATTTAAGATTCTGCTTTAACAGAAAGAAGTCCATGACTGCTGCCACGTTTTCTGCCGATGGTTCAGTTTTGGCCGTTGCTGCAGAAACTGTCATTACATTATGGGACCCTGAGCAGAATATCCTCGTTGCTGTAATTGGAGAGACTCTTACGGTGCATAAACTTTTCTTGTATTTTCCTATTTTTCACTAAAAAGTAAAAACAACTGAGTTAGTTCTAAATAGAAAGAACTGGTAATTTCACGTAGTTGGGCTGGTATTTCAATTGGAAGACAGCATGCCTATTTTCTCTATAAATGATTGTGCTTTTTTTTTCTTCTTTCAAAAGCCCAAAAGGTGAATTTTTTTTGATTTTTTTTTAATATGT
Organism: Cyclanthera cordifolia; assembly: GCA_037832605.1. Lineage (NCBI taxonomy): Eukaryota > Viridiplantae > Streptophyta > Magnoliopsida > Cucurbitales > Cucurbitaceae > Cyclanthera > Cyclanthera cordifolia. The sequence goes on along the minus strand of JBBMEG010000009.1, from coordinate 10,660,812 downwards.
GCGTAGTAATGTAATGTTATTTGGTTGCGGGTCTGAAGCTTCTTTGATCATAAGTCTGTCATTAAAGTGACAAATACTGTAGATAAAATTTGAAAAAATAGGGAGAAATTTCTTAGTTAGTCAATGAGGAAAGACAAAAAAAAAAGAAGTACAACTGTTGATATGATTCTCGAAGTTATCTTTCTTATGAATTCATTTTTTTTTCTTTTATAATTTGGACAGCCAATTGTGAATCTTTCATTTGCTGGAGACTCTGAGTTCCTTATATCTGTATCACAAGGTTCAAGACCACAACTGTCTGTCTGGAATATGTCGAAAATGTCAATATCTTGGTCATACAAACTTCATATTGAAGGTTTAATACTATCATTTCTTCTTTTACTTTAATTAAATAATGAAATATGTTCTAAAAAAAGTACTAAAATATAATTCAACTCAAACATGGTTGATTGATTAGCTTCTTGGATTAGCAGAAATAGAAGAATACTAATTTGACAAATTTTAGTTAGTGAAAAAAATTATCACTAAAATTCCTTGATGAAGATAGGATGTTATCGATGTTTAAATGTCATTGGTTGTATACTAATTAGTCCTAGACTCCGGTCTGTATTAAGAATGCAAGTGTCTGTAGTGAGTAAAAGCTATATTTTCCAAGGAATGTTGGGGGATGGCTAATTGACTTATCGTGAGCTTTTTGGTGAATCTAGTGACGACTAACTGTGGGCTTTTTTGGGACTGTGAACATGCTGTTTTTATGGAACCTAGCTACTTTTGGGAGTAGCTCAAGCTTTTGGTCGATTTGTATGTCTCCTGATAAAAGGCCCAAACGCTTCCTTGAGACCTTATTAATGTGTCTTCTGCCAAATGAATGTGGAAATTAATTGTGAACTTTCGCAAGAGTGGATTATTATGAGCTTCTAGGATGGGGATCCTTTATCGAAGTTGTACAGATATTTTGTTTGCCATTCGGCTGTAATCCTTGCCGATTGAATGAAGTCTCTGTTTTCTCATAAAAATAAAATTAAAATAAATAAAGAGAAGAAGGCAAGTATAGTTGAAGACGCTTTTTTTCTTTTCTACTAGCTTTTTTATTGGAATTTGTCATTTCATGATTCTACAGCTTTGGCATGTGCTGTGGACATGTCTTCTTTTGCTGTGCTCGCCCTTATCCCCGAATCTGTACGCTTGCAATTTAATGAGTCAACATTCCAAGGAAGAGATGGAGTGATATTGCATTTTAATGCTAATGATCCTATTCCGCAGAGTACCTGGTCTGTTAGGAAGGTATTGTACTTTCCTACCGCCTTTTCTTTTTTCTACTTTTTTTTTTTATATCCGTGAGTGTATGGGTCAATATCTCTCACTTCGACTATTCTCATGAAACAACCACTTCTCTAACTAATTATCCCTTATTTATAATTAATCATCAATTTGTGTTGTTGAACACCCCAGGCTGAAGGAGGGGGTCTTGCTTTTCTTCAATCCAAAAAATCTAGTTCAGATGGGAAATTTGGCCATCCATGGCTTGTCTACATCAATGGGGACCATGAATATACTCTATTTGACCCATCTGGCAAGGAATCACAAGACCTCAGTTTGACCAAGCAGGAGAGTTATTATGCCCTCGAAGAAACAGGAGGTACATTATTTTTGTTATTTTCTATATTTTAATCATATCAACAATGTGATCTTTATAGCTGTGCTGCCGTCTATTTTCAATTTTCATTTAGGTCTCTGCTTCACAATTTTCTCTTTTTCTCTAGTAAAAAATTATCTACCCTGAATTGACCTGACATTGTCTTCACAAAATATATCCGCTGTGCATGCGTATTGTATAATTTATTTATTTTTGGGAGAAAAGAACCTTTGATTCCCAATATTTGTGGGCTCAAAATAAATCTGGATCGAAATGATCAACAAGATCAATAGCTCAACCTACTTGTGTGCGTCAATGATCAAGAGATCATGAGTTCGAATCTCCCTTTACCAATTATTATTGAACTACAAAAAATCTATATTGAATTTAGATTACAAAATAACCTTTTGCCAATGCGTTATTCTTGTGGTTGGAAATTTTTTTTGTCATGAGAAATTGATGTCCACTAAGCTATTTTCCCTTCTTGGCATGGTTTGGTTAGTTTTCAAATTCGTTAGTCGTTAGGTACCTTAATTTTCCTGTTTATAGAATTTGGATATGATCTATATACTTAAAGAGAAGATGAAACGTACATATAAAATTTAGTTAAATATAAGCTTAAATTTCAAAAACAAAAAACCAAAAATTAAATAGTTATCAAACGGGCCTTTATCTCATCGTGTACGGATTAGATTTTAGTATCGCCTTTTATTTCATTGGAAAAAATCATGTGGATATTAATCTGGCATAATATGACAGGGAAATTTGGATATCAAGCTATCTATGGTGAACTATCAGAATTTGACACAAAGATGGACCAGACCTTGTCTGCCCCATCTGTTCCATCACAAAGGCCTTGGGAGACCATTTTCAGTGGCTCATCACATGAACTTCCACCTCTGAGTAAGCTTTGTTCAGCATTTTTAGAATCATTATTGGAGAGGAGGACTGCTGCTTCTGAGTAATTTTGATAATATCTTATAAACGTGTCAACATTGTTTGCTTCTCGAGTTCCTGGATTTGACACCACTGTGACAATCCGAAGATAGAATCGGTTGTTAATCAAAGCATAAGCTTTTGATTTCGCAATTTCTATTCGAATATGCCACATGGTTAGCTGTCATTCATGGTGTAACAATCTAAAAGATGCATCTTTTCTGGGTGTGTTGAAGATCTTCCAAAGAAAAGATTGGACTTGCTTCCTTATGAGAGAAACAAACATTCAGAAAATTTTGTTAGGTAGTTCAGTTTTGAGTGTAATTTGGAAAATTTTGTAAATTAAAATGATTTGTGTTAAACTTATCCCTTTGGATTATTGGGAATCCTACCTACAGTTATATGTCATAGTCTTATAGAACCTTATCTATTGTGGTAATGTTAACTATTTAATTGAAAGTCTAGTGAATTATTAACACATTATTCCAATACATTCTCACATATCCATTATATAATTACCCTTGGAAAAAAAAATAAATTTACAAAGAAATTCAAAACAGAGGTAATTATAGATTTTATTTTTTCTTTAAAGACAATTATAAACTGTAGTTTGAATGTAGTTATTATAACATTTGTAATTGTAAACCTGCCTGTTATTATAACAGTTATAATGATTGTGGATTAGGTTATAATAAATTAACCTCTCATTTAATCAATAAGTTGGAGCCCTAATAATTAATGAGTCACCAAAACATACTTATAAAAAAAATAATCATGCAGTAGTTTAACTTAAGTTCACTGAATTGGATTGAATTTTTGTAGACAAAATTTGCACTATTCTGCCAAGTGTTATCTCTGTTTTTAAAATTTTTTTTTTTTATGCTTTTTTTAGTCTTTTTAGGTTAAACAACTCTCATGGCTTTCATTTCTAAATTATGTCTCTCCTACCCCCACCTTTTTCTATTGGGATTCTCTCTTATTTTAATTTAGTGAAATAAAGAATTTTATTTAAAAAAATGTTGAGGATTAAATAAA
>JBBMEG010000009.1:10620461-10633028 GCA_037832605.1 Cyclanthera cordifolia | reverse complement strand
AAATCTACAATTTAGTCTTTAAGATTTGAAAAATTAGAATTTAATCCCTAAGATTTGATAAAATCTAAAAAATAGTCCGTCGTTCGTAATTGTTGGTGAATAAAATACGTAGAAGTTAGTTAATTTTTGTTTAATGATAAGAATGTGAGACAATCAATTAATTGGAAAAAAACATAATTAATACATCACATTTACATACTTAATCTGTCTACCATTTACGAATACACATGGACTACTTTTTAGATTTTATCATACTTACTAAATTCTATTTCTTCAAATCATAGGGACTAAATAATATATTTCTCCAAATCATAAGGACTAAAGTCTAAATGTTTAAACTACAAGGACTAAACTCTAACTTTTAATAAAAAAACATGGACTGAATTTATAATTTACTCTTAAAAAAAAATACATAATAAATATAAATTTACAATGAATATGAGGTGATAGAAAGGTAGAGAAAGAGATGTTTTTCTCACCCACCAACAGCAAAGATAAAAGGATCCATCCATCACTCTTTACAAATGAATGCTACTTATTTATACGCACACACCTAAATTTCATCACAAATTCACATTATTTCCATAAATAAATAAATAAATAATAATAATAATAATAATAATTGACAACTTTTTTCTGATTTTTCACGAGCTCATTGCACATGCATTTTCACTTTATTAATTTGGAAAATAAATTAATAATATTCAATAAGATAAATATATTTCACTAAATTAATCATACCTAGTAGAAAATTTGCATGCAACTCTCCTCTAATTCATTTAATTTAAATCCAAAATTGAAACGGGTGAAAAAATAAGCAGTTTATAAAATTAATTTTGAAATTATGGTGATTTTTTAATGAAAGTATATTTATAAATATAAAATTTATGGTATATTAATCTATATTTAAATAAATGCAATTTTTCTTGGAAAAAAAAAAAAGAGAGAGAGATTTTTTTAGGACTTTAAAAGGTTAGTTTTTTTTTAGGGACAAAAGTAAAGGGCATGCATGTGGGAGATGGGGTAGGGGTTGAGCTGCCCTTGTTTCCCTCATTTGTTTAAATACAAATTTATATACATTTATTTCCATTTTTTATACTTTTTATTTTAGATGTTAAATAAATGTTTTATTTTTTTTAATTAATCCTTTTGTTCCCCATTTTAATTATAATAGCACCTACCCCTTCATACATAAATTCTTTTTTCTATCCTCTTACATTAATTCTTACTTATTTATTTATTTATTTATTTATTTATTACTACTAACAAATTTTCTATAGCTAGTATAATCAAAATTTCTAGTATATAACATTATACTAGAAAAAATTTAGTTATTTATTACTCACTCAATAGATTTTTAGTTTTGAAAATTTTAAAGTTAAAATGGTAACTAACAAAATTTAATTTCTACCTCTAAAAAAGAGAGTCTATTGAAATTACCTAATAAGAATCTATATTTTTTATTTTCTAGTTTTTAACTGAATCGTCTAATACCTATTGGACATAAATTTAAAACTTGAGGATTGGTTCATAAAAAGAAAAAAAATTAGTCCTATTTGATAATTATTTGATTTTTAATTTTTGAAATTTAATTTTGTATTTACTCAAACTTTCTACAAATAATTTCACCTCCTTTTAATACAAACAGTGATTACTAACCAAATTTCATAAACATAAATAAGTATTTAAAAGTTCTTTTTTTAAGTTTTCAAATTATAATTTGGTTTTAAAATGCATGAGTAAAATCTAGATATCAAAACAATAAATGTCACATGTTGTCTTATTACTTGTAGACTTAAATTTTAAAAACTAAAATATATGTATATATATATCAAAGGAACCTTATAATTTAACTTTATGGTTAAAAGGAGATAAATAAAAGTAAACATAGCTAACTGACATGTACTAGATCAGCTATAATCCTAGAACTAGGGTGATTTCGATTTAGTTTTGTCAGTTTTACGCCAAACTGACTACCAAATCAACATTCTCGATTTTTCAATAATAGCGTTATAATAGATGTTCAATAAACAAAGAAATGATTGGTTTGATTTTCGATAAGAATTTTGTTTAGTTTTTAATTTTTGTTATTCATATTTAATGTTTTTTACTTATATTCTACCGATTTTTATTTTACTAACCAAAAACAACATTTCCATAAATATCATAATATTTATAATGATTTTACTTCATATTTTACCTTTAAATTTGTTCTTCTATCAAATTGAAACATCAATATATTTGTTTTTTCTTAATATTATATTATCGATTCGGATTGCTTTTTGGTTGGTTCCTCCATCAAGAACTAGAATCGAATCAATATATTTCAGTTTTTTAAAATATCAAACCGAAAAATTTAATATTGTTTTAAAAAAACCAAGCCAACCTATTAGATCAATTTGGTTCGATTGGACTTGTCTATTTTCGATTTTTCCTTTCGCCCTACCTCAATCCTCCCCTTGTGTACTTTATATATCTAATTTATCCTAATCTGAGCAGGCCTAATTCTAAAGCCCAAATAAAAGGCCAATGTTAGCAAGTAAAGCCCAAAACCAAAGTCAAATAGCCCAATTATTCTGCACGCATTATCGAGGCCCATTTAAACATACAGAATCAGTTTCATCTCCATCCACAATTTTGCAGAAACCAGGGCTTTTCCCGCGCATTGCAAAATCTTAATTCCTTCACTCCATAGCTTTCCTCTACAGTTCCGGACAACTCCACCGTGAAACGCGATCGAGGCAGAAATAAAGATCGGGATTGCGAAGACCGTCACCGGGAACGTGGCCGGAGTAAAAGATCTCGCCACACTCGCTCTTCGGACCGCCAACGAACGCGATCTCATCCCCGCCGCCATCTCTCGCTGAACATGCTCGAGAAGTGGAAAGCAGTTTCGGACTTTGTTGATGGCATTGCGAAAGGGCCAGAAGGAAATTAACGATGGCGTTGGTGGCGGTTGATGAGGATGAAATTGAGATGATGATGATGAAGAAATTAGGTATTCCGGTGGGTATTGATTCGACGAAGGGGAAGCCTGCCCCTGGTGCGGATGTGAGTGGCGTTAGGGCAGTACATGAATCACCGTGGCGGGTTCAATCGCCCATTGATTTGGCTAGGTCACCCAGGTCAGTTGATTGTTGGTGTATTGATTCTCAGTTTTTGATTTCATTGCTCACATCATCGTCCTACGTAGGGTTGTAATTTGGAAAACAAATATAATTACTTGGGTTGATTAGTAGTTCCTGGTTTAATGTTGCAACAACTAAATATCTGACTTCTACATTGAAATTTCAACCTCAACTAAGCTTAGGTTCTCATTATAAACTTATAATCACTGAAACGAGAGTGGAGGGAGTATGTCTTATTCGTTTTTATAATATTAACCAGGTTGTTATGGATTAAGAGACAGTAAGTTCAATCTAGAGTAGTTATTTACCTAGAAATTAATAATGCGAAATGTCTCATTTAAATTTTTTTAAAAAAACGGAATATAATATTAATGTTGTTTATTCTGTTGATGTGTACATATTAGCTAAGAACTGCAATGATTGGAATCTTTTTGACTGAAGATCTTGAAGATGGAAAGTGGAAACCAGCAGAAAAGTTTATGCTCTTTTTGATGAAGTCATGTTTTGAGTTAGTTGAAGAGAGAATTATTGTAGAAATGAGAGGATCTTCCTTATTGCTATGCTTATTTTTTTTGTAGAAATTGACCAACTGAATTTAGACACTTGCATTCATCTATTTAATCATAGCTGCTTTTTTTTATTATTATTATTAATAATTTCTTATAAACAAGATTTTTTTTCAATAATTTCAATTATTTTATCACGACTATTACAATTTTCTACTTTATAGAAAATATTATCAAAGTCTTGATATGCATGAAATTTTTTTGGGGGTATTTTTTTTTTTTTTTGCTTTATATGAAAAATCCCCTGATAAAAATCAATTCTATTGTAATTTCTGCCGGTCCAATGTCCATTGAGGTTCGAACCGTGAGCCAATTAGAGCAAGCAAAGTGATCACTTTTATAATGGCAGTGATGCTGCGAAGTCTTATCAGAACGTACAGTTAGCTGTGTTGGAAGGGTTTCTGAATAGCCAAGGCCATCATTGACCCTTGTGCTTCTTGTCTAATGCCCATGCAAACGTATATACAACTAGCATTTGGATGATGCTTTTTTTAAATAATAAAAAAAATGTCATCAGAGGCGGACTTTAGAGTATTAATGTAAATTAGATAGCCAACATGAACCTACTTGACAGTCTATTACACACCTTGATGGTTAGCAATGCACACGAATCATAATCGTATAAGGAATGCACTCAAAACCCCAGAAACAAGTTTCATAAATTAATTGCTAAATGGGATTAAAAAAAAAAAGTGAGTAAGAATGTTAAACCATATTCACTACAAATCTGCACCAAATGTCGAAAATGGAAAATGTGGAATGATATATAAGAATGCTAAATAGAGCTAAGATTATGCCCAATTCAATGATATGACAGTTTAAATGGACAGAAGAAAAGGTACCTAAAAGAATAGCCTACACCGATATAAATCCAATCTCTAGGACTCGGGTTAAATTTGTTGCTTTTTGCAAATGATCAATGCCAAAGCTTCATGCAAAATCCAGCAGGAACAGCACATATTTTCTTGCTTGAAATGCATTCTGAAAAGGTATCCACAAGTTGCTCTGCAAGAGCTGATGGATCATCAGTGAAGTTATCAACAAACGCCTTCACAATTCTAACTTCCTGTGTTGTAGCTCTCAAGCTGTACCAGGTTAAGAATTTCTGTCTGAACTTCTTCTCTATGTGTCCCTCACATTCTAGCCATCTAATCAATTTTACATAATACTCGAAATCCTTGTCCGAAATCGCATTTTCTGTATTATCAGCATCTCGAATCGCTGCACTTCTCTTCTTAGATGTGCTGCCATGTCGGAGTTTGTCTCCTCCAGACCCATTTTCTCGATCCTTGGTGCTGGACTTCGACCGTCCGCTCCTTCCAAGAACATCCTTCAGTATTTCCATCTTGCAAGGAGTCACTGGCAACTCAGAGCTGCTAACAAATGGTGTGCATTTCGTTCCTTCTTGGATGGCAGAATTCGACCCGTTATTCATGCTTGTGTCTTCAGTGATATGGATCTCAGAGGAATGTCTGTCTTCCAGTTTCGAAACATTAGGATCGGGCAGCAAGCCGCTTTTCTTTGTTGCACGTTCCTCGTCCAAAGAAGAAACAGAATTTTTCACTGTTCCTTCTCCACTGACATCATTGCAGTTTATTAAATCTTTGGAGAGGGTAGCTGTAATGATCTTGTTAGAATCCTTGCAATAAGAAAGATAGTTCCCCGTTCGACTATCAGTCTGGTCGCTACAAGGCATTACATTGTTCGTCTCATCTTCGACTGAAGAAGGATTAGAGAGCTCACTAAAGTTGGTCACCGGACTCTGACTTCTTTCAATCACCAGGCAGCCTGGGTCATCCTCCCCGGCACTAGCAGTTGAGACCTGAACTTCACATATTCCCAAATCTCCCGTCTCATTAAAAGAAATGGCTTTGAAAAAATATTCTGAAGATGGGGTCAGTCCTTGGACCACAAACCTCAAATTGGGTTGAAACAAGGTGCAAGTTGGCTCAGTAGGGTAATCTACATCGCTTGCTTTTCGATGCCACAGCTTGTAACCAACAGTTTTTCCAGACGAAACGTCTTCCGTGCCCAAAAACACAGTAAGGTATGTTGTATCAACATCTTCAAACCTTACCAAGTTTGTAGATACCAAATTTGTATCTGCAAAATTGACAAAATACTGGTTACTGGTTTTACTGATTTCTGTTTTTTTTCTCTCTTAAATAAAAAACCATGCAATAGACCGCTCATATCATTTCCAATATCTTTTCTAGTTCTGTTGAATACAGTAAAATCTATCAGCAATAACTTCAAAAAATATCTTACATGCTTTACTTTTAGTGCTGCTGCACAAGTACATTATGTGGGCATATGGAGGCAGTTCCCGAATTCATAGTTAAAAGAAATTGAAACAAGTAAAAAAAAAAAGTTAAAAACCTTATGGGGGCGTTTGTTTAGCTCTTTTATAGAACTATTAAAAACGAGTTGTAAGGACCCGTAGCCCAGGATTCGGATGTGGTCTTGGAATCCGGATCTGGCTCCTTTGGGCCTCGGCATTCCCCTACGTCCCTTGCGACCCGGCCACGTTAACTACCAGCCTCTAAGAAGTTCCTTCGATTGAGCTACCGAAAAGAAAGGTGCATCTTGTTGGTATAGGTAGTACAAATCAATTCTCTTAAGCCTTTCTTAACCATGTGGCTATATCCCCAAGATCCCTCTCATTTGAATGTGGACACGGTTCATTCATGTACCCCTCCTAACCCCGGGCGTTACACGAGCTTTTATAATTACTGTTTAAACAACTTATACAAACGAGTTCTTACAACATTTTCTTATTTAAAATCACTCAAAATAATTCTCATTTCTAATCATTCAAAATAATCTCAGGTCACAAGGATACTCAATTATTTGATCCAAAACCTCACTTCACTTCATCTTCTTCAACAATGGCAGCGCCCATTTCACCAATCTCCCTTCTTCGCAACCGTTTCCACTCAATATCTCCAATATCACAACCTCTAATCCAAACACCTCATTTTCCTTACAACTCACATCAGCCCCGCCCTTCCCTTTCCAATATCCCTTCTTCTCTCCCCACCAACGAACTCAACCCATAATCGCTCAATTTCGCGTTCAATTTATCATCGATTACTCCAATTCAATGGGTTTTGTGTATGTAGAAATTCAAATTCACGCTTCCGGCGTATTCCATTATGATGATTCGCTTGCCTCATTTTTAATCCCTCATTTCTAATCAGTCAAAATAATCATTCCACAATTATTCATCGTGTATAAAATAAATTACCTTGTATCATGGAACCGGGCAATTGGTGCAAGATCTTCTTGGAGAGCAAGGAGTTGAGTGTATCAATGGCTAATGTGCAGTGTTTCTGAACCTCTGGTCCTGAAGAAAGCCTGTTCACTATGCCTCTGCCTGTACCAACAGGTACACCGGCCAAAGGACCCACTTCAGCTTCAAGTTTTTTCACAGCCTCACCCACAATCTGATAAATTTCTTGATACTTTTCTCCTTCACTCATAAGCTTTTTGCTTAAAGAGATGCGGTAACACAGTATATCCACCCTTCTGGTTTCCCTTGCCTTCATCAATTGTTTTCTCCAACATCTAATTAAATGAATTTAAAGTGTCATTCATTATTAAATATTCAAGGGAGTCTAATGCAGCACGGCAATAAATAGTATTGAAATATCCAGGGATGTTGCAGATTTTGAACAGAATTTGTGAACTACATCATTATATTGCATCTCAAAAAACTTCAAGGAAACGTTTTAAGTAACCTAGAAGAAGAAAATGAATTATGTTATCATACTACTTTCTCCCCAAACTGGCGTCATTACATCTGCGTTCACTGCAGTTTGTCTAGAAATTAGGATTTGGGGTAGCAACTAGCATTACTAAGTACCAATGAGTCTGCTTTTACTACAAAAAAAGTATCAATTAGTCTGCAAAATTGCAAAATCGGAATGGGAGACTTGGATGGGAAGAGAAAAAAAAGGATGTATAGACAGATACAAGCACACAGCATCCTAGCTTTTTCCTAAATTCTAGACAATGTTCTTTATGCAAGAGTTTTTATTGAATTCTTTAGAACTCTTCAGTTGAGTTGGACTGGTTGGTCTTTGAGGAGATGATTTTATTGCAATCTCCAATTGGCGTGTAATGAAATTCCCATTTTCCAGGATGACTATCAAACTCTAAATGGTTCAAAAACTATATGATTGGCATTAGACATATCTTGGTAACGTGAAAGTCCATTACAAACTCAAAGTGCTTGCAATTTGTATGGATAATGGCCTAAAAAAAGTTAAATTCTAATCTGTCGTGGACAAAAAGAAAATTAAGTTCTTCACTTGCATTTCTACAGCAGGAAAACAAAGCAACAATAAGCAGCACCTACAATTCTTTAAGAAAAAGAGAATTAAACGTCTCGTACCCAAATAAAAAAAAAAATAAACAAACAAAAATAAACTTTACCCCCCCCCTAAAAAAGATTTGCTGTCTTATTGGATTCAGTCCATGAATGACCTAATGACTTAAGCCTCAAATATTAATTCGATAGTTTTCTTACACGACTAAAAACCTATTTTCTTTCAAATAAAATTTTGTTTACTATTTTATAAGAAAAAATATTAAATTTTAGATTGATCATAACAAAAGCATGTGTATTTCGAAAGCTTCATCATATAGTGGCAGATTCAGTATCAACTAAGGATAAAACAAAACCAATAGCTACGTGCCTTCAATTGAATAACTAAGCTAGTTAATCTGTACCTTGCATTAATAATGAAAGGCAAATTTTTCGAAATCCTTTCAAAATCAAAGAACATATATTTATAAAACTAAAAATAAAAAACATTAAAAAGTAAAAACCCAAAGGTAAAAGTCAGTAAATACCCGAGCAAGTCGTTGACTTTTCCACAAGATACACAATAGAAAGTCCCTTCAATTCCAGCCTGCTGTCCTTTAGAGATTCCAGACTTTTCATGCTTCAATGCACATTCAATATGGCATGACATACCACATGATGTTCCTTGAAATGGTGGATCAGAGCTGCAACTTAACCATAGACTAGGATCCTTGTTGTCATCATACAGACAACAGATGCAGCATGAACACCTCTTACAAAATTTATCATCTTGATTTAAGGTAGCTTTGCATGCCGAATTTCTACAAAACACTGCAATATTTGAATCACTCCTAGTGTTACTGATTGGAATACTGTTTGCCGGAACAGGTAGCCGTGAAGGCTGATCAAATTTTCTTTGCCTTTTGGTAGTCTGGGGAGAAAGACAGGGAGAAGATTGACTGTCAAGGTCTGCTATATCCTCATCGGTTGACCCTGATTTCTTTTCATTGACAATTTTTAGAAGGTTCTCAATTATTTTCAGTTTTGTTAATCCTGTATATTTTCTCTCTTTCCCCATCTCTGCACACAAAATCTCTAAAATCTCATGACGACTCCAGAACTGAAGCAGTTCAGAAGCATGTGGCTGATCAGATATTTCATAAACCAAATTTCTTTTCTCCTCCATACTCATCTTACTGCATTTTGATGGATCAAGAGAAGCACCTGGTATCAGCAATAGATGAGAAAGTACATCAGAGCTAAGAAAAAGAAAACATGCAAATCAAACGACAAAAAGGTAAGGGACCAAATGCTGTTCAGTTTGAGTTGAGTAACATTGGGTTTGACTTTAAATAAGTTGAACATGAATGGAATCGTAATAGTAATTTGAGGTGAACCATACCAATTTGAATTAATTAATTAATAATTATCTTTTCACTTATATTTTAATGTCCACTCGGTACTATCTTCCGAAGATAATTGCTTCAAATCCTCAAACAACATGAAATTAACTCAATCTAAGTACCATTACCACATGATTGAAATGGGTCAGGTTGAGTCCTAAACAAAACCCATTTGAACTCATATATACCCTTGACTTCGAAGTTTGAATCATTTCAAAACCTCCTACGATTGTAAATAAACAACGCAATCAAACATAATGAACAGTTCTCATGCAATTACTGTGACTGTGCTCACCAAACTAATCTTCTAAGAAACGAAAACACTTGAATAATTGGACCCGGCAAACTTCCTAATTATTACCGACTGGAAGAGGGAAAGGATAAGTAGAACTGAATAACTCATACATCATTGTCAACGAGATCAACCAGGCTAAACTCATCAGCAATCGACACAAGTAATTATAAATTCCCATAAATTTAAGAAAAAAAAGTTGTATGTTAATTGAAAAAGCTTGGAATCTAGTGCAGCTAACAAGTTAAGAAGTCTACGTAACGTAACATAGTAAATCATCAGTTGGCACAAGTTTCTGAATACAAAGTCATTACAAAATGTGGTGTCAGAAGTTCCAAATCAAATCAATGTCCGTAAAAACCAAGTGATGGAGTCAATTCAACCAAAACCTCACATCCAAAATTTACAGGTCGGGCGGGCATGGAACTCCACAAACAACAACAACAACAACAACAAAATACTCGAATTAATTCCAATAGAAGTAACAGACGAATAAGAATTTAACAACAAAACTAGAAGAATAATGAGAGAATTCAGCAACCACTCATAAACCAAAACAAAAAACAATGTAAATAAAACAGGAAGAAGAAAAAAAAAAAAAAAAAAAAAGATTAAGCGGATTACCTTGAGAGGAAGAATCGGAAGCCATATATAGAAAAGCAATTAAGAAGGCAGTGATTCGGGCACATTAGCAGCAAAAGCGAACAAAAAAGGACCTGCTAAGCATGAAATCTGGAAGGATAATAAACGGGGGAAGTGGTGAGAAAGAATTAAGAGGGGGGGAAAAGATCAAAGTACCGGAAAATAGCGGGAAATCGAGAGCGGATGAAGGAATCCATGGATTGAGCTGTGGGAGATTGGTGGAGTTTGAGAGAGAAATGGAGCCTGTCTTCGTCGTAAGCGTTGAGTTTTGAGAGAGAGAGAGAAAGAGAGAGAGAGAAACTCTGTGATATTCGATCAAATGAACAAAATGAACGAATAGTATTAGCGGCTGCATGATTTCTCCTCTCCTCACTTTCTCTCCTCATTTCCTTTCTTTTCTTCTTTCTTTCTTTATTTAACTCTTTAACCCTTTTTTTTTAATTCACTCTCACTATTTATTTTTATGAGAAATTAATACAAATATCAACTTTTTCTTATTTTAATTATATTTTTTTATAAAATAATAATAATAATAATTCCTACAAAAAAAAAATTTCAACAATTTCAATTTTACATCTTCTTAACAAATCGTTGCAAGACTATCAGCCAATCGATTAAAGCTATTCACTGAAATGGTTGAAGTTATGGTATTTTAGTCTTTTTACATCAATCGACCAAAATTTTTGATAAATATAAAATATTTTCAGAATTTTGCTATACAAATTATTTCTTTGATTTATTTATGCTATACATAAAAAATCCCCTATTTTTATTTTATTTTTTTGATTTTATATATATTTATACTTACTTACACATATCCCAGATATTTTTTCGACAATATTTTGAAAAATAAAATAAGAAATCAATTCATACTAGATTGGATTTGAAAGAGAGGAAGAAGATAAGTAATGAAGGAAAGAAACTTCATGCGTGTTTTTAATACACCACATCCTCTTTCAGCTCCACATCAATCTCTCATCAACTTCTCTCCGACATTTCATCAAATTTTATATCAAATTTCTTTTTTAAAATAAAGACATTCTCTTCTAAACACAAATCCAAAAAATAATTTTTCCAACATCTCCTCACTAAAAACACAAATTCTTAAACAAATACTTCATATCTCTAATTTGCTCAAATTCCTCCTCTTTCACTTGCTCTCCTTTCCTCTCATCAACCTCAAGAGGTGTTTGTTATGAGATTTTGGAAGAGTGTTTCAAATTAGTATTTACTTAATACTCCTAAAAAACTACATCTAAACAAGTTTTTTACTGTCATCATCACTATTAAATACTCTAAATAAATCATCATTTTAAATACTCTAAAAAACTACATCCAAACAAACTTTTGACGGTAATTATTACTTCTAAATATTTATAATAAATTTTCATTCTTAAAAACTACATTCAAACAAACTTTTGACTGCAATCATTACTTCTAAACATTCAAAATAAATCTTCGTTCTAAATATTAATTTTAAAAACTACATCTAAACAATTATTTGATTTTAATCATTACTTCTAAAAATTTAAAATATATGCGCATTCTAAATACTTTTAAAATCTAAATCCAAACAATCAAAAATCCAATCATCAATTTGACTTGCATTAATCAAAGTTATCATTAATTACTTATTTTGTTTATAGAAGATTATGATTTTTTTTTTTAATTCTCATTCTACCCATTTCTTCTTCCTTAGAACACCTTTCTTTTACGATGTCCATTCGTCTTCGCCCAATTCTTTGTCTATTTTCTTTTCTTTCCCTTTTTTTTTTTTAAGGTTTAAGATGTTATTGATTCTTTTCGTTGTCGTTATCACGCAAGGGCAATGACCCTCGAGGTATGCTTTTGCTACAATGTTTGATTTTAGCGACAATCGAGAACTTGACAAAGCAATTCGGAAACTTTTCATTGGGAAATAAAACACCTTCGTATTAAGATTATAGGTGTCGAAAACTTATCGAAGGGGACGACATAGATACCATTTCTATTATTTTGACCTCGAGTCTATTAATCTAAATTCTATCGTTTTAACCTATCACAATCTCATTTTTATCATTGGCGGATAGTCTTCAATCATTGAAACAAACAACTGGATTGATAAAAATGAGATCATTAGACTAAATACCAAAACGATAGAAATGAGACTAATACACTCAATGTCAAAAAATTTTAAATACACTCATTTATAATCAAACATTTCTGCTCATTCATTTTTAATCACTCA